>JAHFWF010000161.1:0-216426 GCA_022545495.1 Chrysanthemum lavandulifolium | reverse complement strand
ATGCCATCAACTAAAGCGGGTAAGGTATGGAGGAAATGACATCTCCTTTAAGGTATGATCATAATTTATCATTTCCCCATCCCGTAGCAAATTCACACCCTCTTGGTGTTTATTGCTATTTTCACCGCACTTGATTTCAAGTGAGGGATGAACACCCTTTACGTAGTAAATAAGCACAGAGTCAAGCTCGTGACTCGAACAAAACAAAGCGCTTAAGTGGGAGGCACCCCATGCCTATCTTTTCTTTTGCATTTTATTAGTATAGTTGGGTTTTGTGTTTTCTAACCATTTTGCGAGAAGCGAGGAAGTAATTCTTCTGCGGTTCTTGATCGACCGTAGTTACAACGTAACTTATCTATATGATTCTGCCGTAACCAACTTTTGCGTGAGAATTCTTGATGCATTACCAACTCTGGTAATAATACCATCTTTGTGGTTACGCCAGAACCACTCGCTTTGTACCTTATGTCGGGTTTTGCGATTCTGATGTAACTCCTTTATAAGAGTTCTGACGTAACCTTCCTCTGCTTTAATTCTTTCATTTTAAAACACAATAACCTTTTATTAGTATTTTAAATGAACTTTGTGGGTGTGTTCCTGTAAACCCTCACGAGACTTCACTCGTCCACTTGGGACACCAAGTGGTTTAAAACTTTTCATACGCTAAATGCAACCGTGACTCCTACGAAAGTGAGTTAGGTTTTCATTTCTTTTATACTTGTTGTTTTCTAGTATGATGCGTTTGGTTGTCTTAAGTGAATTTAGGTTATTAAAGTTTGGTCATAAATCTCAAGGCGGGACACGTTAACTCATGTGTCTTCGATCATGCCGAGCAAATCCAGGGGAGTTTTCTTCCAATTCTAACCCTTCTTATCTTTCATTTATATGCTTAAGTATGACCCAGTGGGGAAGGATTAGACATAGACACCCGCTTTATTTTACTTGCCACTTATTTTTCTAGTTTTGATGAAAAGTGTTTCATTAATAAATTTTGACATGTTTTTCATTACTTAACTGGATTAATCTAGACTAAGCACACCTACCCTATATTTCCATTATGTGAGGATAAGCCTTTCCATTTTCCCTTATACATAAATCCATAAATATGAGCGTCTTGGGTGGGCTGTAGTAGACTTTAGAACTTGGCCTTGTATATCTTTTGAGACCATTATCATGAGCATTACATTGAGGTAACTTGGTGTGATCGGTGCGGCTAGGATATAAGGCAATTTTAGGATTAAACCCAAATAGCCCATATATGTATTGTGTATTTGACTTTTCACATCGATTAGTCAATCCCACAGTGAAACCCTTTTTGTTGCACTCACCATTAGTGCGAGATACCCTAGATACACCCTTGAGCCATCCTTTCATTTTTTCACCCAATATATGTTGTTTCGTTACACCTATCGCCTAGCCTACCTGTAGTTTCCTTATGTCCATGGTCCCAAGTATTTGTTGGTTAATTTTGGTTCCACTAGTGAAAGTCGCGGGTTTTGAATAAAGGGTTGTGAAAGAAAATCGGGTTTAGATGATAGTTGATCTCAAGTGGGGATGCTTTATATGTTCGTATTGTTTTATTTTATTCATGTATACCTTGTCTTGCATAAAAAAAATGAAAAAGTGAAAAAAAAAATTGATGATGAGAATGCAAGCAAGAGTTTGTTAGTTTATAGCTGGTGCTATTAATCAGCTTATGTGTCGTATTGTGTTAAGTATTCTCGCCTTATTTCAGCTGGCGCAAATTTTTACAAATCAAGTGGGGGGATGGGAGATAAAAATGGTTGATTTTGATAGAAATATGTGCTAAATTGACCCAAATTTAAAAAAAAATTATATAGCACATTCTTTTTTCATTGATGATGAAGGTCGAGTTAATGCATCTTATTTGCCTAGATTATGGAGTTTATGAGGCACCACATTACATTTCTTATGCATTAACTCGTGTATTGGATTATTGAAGACCCCTTGACTCTTGACCCTCGATTTTTGCTATGGGATTGAATGCGACTAGTGGTGGGGTGATTGTGGACTTAGGAATCTATTTGTTTCGTGTCTTTTTATTTACACCCATTTAAATTTTCCCATGTCTTATCCTACCCTTAGTCATGAATCGAGCTTAGGTGAGGAAGCGAGCAATCATTGGTGTCTTGGCCATGGATTTGGTCATGTATCATTGGTTTTGTCCCATTCGCGTAACTCGTTAGTAATGACAAAATAACCCATAAGCCTATGTTGTGTCAACCCATTTCCTTTTAGAATAGTGCATTTATAGACTCTAGTGGTGGAGATTAGTTTCTTTGCCAAACCTATGATAGAATACTCGCCATGGTGAGCGGTTGGTGATCACCCCAAAATATTAAACACGTGAATTATGAGAGAGAGTGTGATTTCAATTCCACTTTTAGTGAGGTGCTCGGTTTGGAATTTTCTAGCTTAGGTGATTTTAGACTCATAACTTCCAATTAATCACAGGAGATATCTTTTAAGAATTATTTAAAGGATCTACTTGAGGACAAGTAGGATTCAAGTGGGGATATTTGATAACATCAAATTAGCACGATCTTTTATATATCAAATTCCGTGTTTATGGCCTCATTTGCATTAATATGGTACTTAATTCTTTCATATTCATTCATTTGCATTTCGGGATAAATGAGGCGTTGGAGCGGAAAAGAAGCGATAAAGGCCAAGTATATGTTACGAAGATTGATTTACGAGGCCTTTGGATTTTATGTGAAGATTACGCCGTAACTAGCTAATAAGGTTCTGGCGTAAACATGAGCTATGAAGGATACGGCGTAACCAATTCTTATGGTTACGTCGTAATTATTATCTTGAAGGTTCTGCGTAACATGGTAATTTAGTTACGCCGTAGAGATTATTTCGGAGGATAAGTATGAGATGAAGAAGGATTACGGGTAACTCGGATAATTAGTTCGCCGTAATTAATTACTGGGCGCAAAGTTTCGAGGTCCAGAGATTTGAAGCGGCAAGTTAATATTTATTTTATTCACTTCGAGGACCAAGTATAAATATATCAAGAACGACGAGGGGGTGAAACCGTAAGTATTATTAAGGCTTTTGGATTTAATTTGAATAAACGCGCTACTTCAGGGGCCAAAAGTAACATCTAGTACAAATAAGTTTCAAGATTTAGAATGGACGACAAAAACTACAAAGTATGATATTTACGGCGTAATTACATTTGTAGTTACGGCGTAACTTTAGTTACGACGTAACTAATAAATTTAGTTCTGCCGTAACCATATCGAGGCCTATAAATCATTTCCTAAATCGCATTTTGAGTATCTCTCTTCACCCCTCTCTAGGGGTCGATTAGGCACCACTCAGGGCATTTTCCAACAGTTCGAAGCCGGTTTGAAGGAAGAATTCACCGCAATCATCATCATTATTAGCTCTACATCAAGTAATTTGTATCAAACATTATGTTTAATTCAATTTATGATTTATTCATATTTGTTGGTATGATTTATTATATGTTTGGCTAAGCACCACAGTCTTGGCCTAGTTATGATTCTTTAATTGTTTTGTTTGCATTTACTTTACTTGGTACAATTATTTCTAAGTGTATGCATGCATAGTTTATTGGTAGCCACCCTTGGTTCGGTAGTTTTGAATGGCGGTGAGGCAAATTGCCTAGGAGATATGACCAACCCGACCCTAGGTGAGCGGACCGAGACGGAAGGGTAAGATATGACCAACCGACGACCCTTTCTACTTGTGCGATTTGACCAACCGATCACCTATCGTTTGGATGAACTTAAGAATTAGAGGGTGAGTGTCTAAGTTCTAACGGTAGGCACTCACTATTATAAATCTAGCATGTAGCGGTACTTAATGACTCGACAGGGACCGGGAACAACAAGACTTATGACGGTGCTTTGATTTCTCTGTGGTGGCATCTTTCTTGATTGGTTAGGCGAATTGACCAAATGTTTTCCTCTCGACTTTGTCCCCACCGGAAGTAATTGGAAGTAAGTAGACGTAGACATAACTAGCTAGGAGGATTAACTAGGTTAGCACCACTCTCCTTCATTGATCACATCTCTTGCCTTTATCTACTTTTTTGTCTTATTAGTTAATTTATTATTTCTATCTTAAAAGCAATTTAAATCGTGACTTAGACTTAAGTTAATTTCCAATCCACGTAGCTCTTGGGACGACCTCGGTTTTACCGAATACTACACTACACACGACGTAGTACTTTGCCCGTTAGTGCATTAGGGTAGACCATAGGTATAACGGTAATTACAAATATTAAAACACAGTCGATAAAACACGCATCACTGAGCATGAATCTTTTGAGTAAATCAAATATGACACCATATTAACTTTTGATTTTAACTTTTGAAATTTGACACTTCAAAGACACGTTTTCATCATCCAGTTGCTCAAGTTTTGGATTAAGAGTTTTTGTGTGCAAGCTGGTTGATTTTGTTTTGTAAAGCGAGTTCTCTATTATGACAATCTTTTGACACTATTGAAGACGGCGTTTGCATTGAAAGCTCATTTAACAATCGCTCATTTTCAACTTTTAAAGATTTGATTTGTGACACATTATTGGTATTCTCAACATTTTCAACGAATCAACGATATAATCAAATGCATATGCAACGATGTAGTAACACAAAATTTATGGTATCAACACGATAACATCTTCCAAGAGTCGAACAACATCTTTTCTTAACATTTTCTTTTCCGTTTAGTATTTGAAATCGATGTTTCGCTTTCTCGGCTTTTTCATAAGTCCAAGCTCCTTGTGAAAATCCCTTTCCCAATATATTGCACACATTTTCAAATTTCGGACATGAGGTAAAATTCGTTTCTGAAAAATATCTCTTTGATTTCGCGCATGAGGCTATTGAAAATGATCAACTTTTATTTCAGAATTGATTTTGATTTCACGTTCCAAAAGTTTGATGTCTGATATGAATGTATCAAAATATTTAAGAATTTGACATTGTTCGGATAATGTTTTTACTTCACTGAGTGAAGGTAAAGGACCATTAATTTGTGCAGTATTGGGTTGGGGACCAACATTAGAAGACTCAGAAGTAGGCGTGACAACCCAAGGTGTGTTAGAATTATCCTGTTGTGTGACAAAAGTTATGGATTTTGAATAGTTAAATGGTTTGTTATAAACAACATTTTCCATTTTTGACCGACTCTCGTCTTCTGCATCTAATTCCTCCAAACGATTATATTCAACAACACTCATGATGGAATCATCAATTCCGTGTTCTGCACTGTAAACTTGAGGATTTGGTTTGAATGCTCTATGTGAAAACTTTGGTTTGTAATCAGCAAGATTCGGTCCATATCCATTTGGATTTGGTTTAAAAGTAAACTTTTGAATAGTTGTGATTGACTCACCATATTTGTAAACAACATTTCGAAACTCTTTTATTTTGTTTTGTAGGTCGACAATTTCTTCAAGATAGTCATCTATTTGTTTCCTTGAATGCTTTTGTACTCACAAAACTGTTTTGACAAGTTAACAACTCGGACTTGGCTTTTGAGTTTCAAGTGAGGCGTTAAGTTGTTGTTTATGATCATATTTCAGTTGTTCTATTTGAGACAACAAGGCATTCTTGGATGCAACTAGATCACATATCTGTTTTTCCAAAGAATTTTCATTTTGGTATAATTTAGCAAATGCGACTTCAAAACCTTTTTCACGTTTCTCTTTAGTTTGAAAAATGTTGAGTTGGAACTTATAGCATTCATTATCCTTAGTCAACAGTACAATTTTCTCTTGTAATTTCTTATTGATGTCTTGGCACTTTTCCATTCGAGATTTTTGGGTCTTAATTAGGTTGGTCATGAGCTCAAGATATAGATTAGACACAGGTTCAGCTTGTTCAACGTGAGTCTCAACGTGATCATTATTTATATCCTCAAATATAACCACGGAGTCAACTTGATTATCAATATTAACCATAAGGTCATCTTGATCGTCAAATATAACTACGGGATCTATTTGATTATCATCGAATGAGATGTGACGCTCATGTTGAACACTCGATCCTCGTCGGATGCGGATGTTGGCGGAGATATCGATCGAGAATGAATATAGTTTGATCCGGTACACGAGACAAGACGTCGGTGTCACACTCGGGCACATGTCACTCATGTGGAGTTCTTGCATGTTTGCCATTAACATCACCGCCGCATTAGCACGCAGTCTTCCATGTCATCATCGAATCGCATTTGCCATGAAGCTCTGCTCCTTGTTGGTAAGAGTTCCACACTTCATCCTTGAGAGCCAAGAGTAAAGCCTCTTTGTGATAAGCGTTGCCTCTTGTCCTCGGCTTAGGGCATGCATTAGCGGATGACCCTTCTCATTACTGATTATAACAAACAAAGACCATTAACCCCGGTCCGAGCATTTCACGATCAACCACTTGAACCCTTTGTTGTTGTGGAGCACCCATTATTCCTTCCATTAAGATTAAATCCTTGACCACAACCCATCGGACGAACATTACCACGATTACGAACTTCAACTCTTCCGTTGTTAACAACAAAGATGATTCCTTGTGTTAGATGAGGTACGAATGCGATTGTTGTATTTGTTAGAATATCGGCCGAAGGCTCTTGCAATCATGACAAACCCTTGTTGCAATGCATCGAAAGCTTCTGCATCCTCATTAGATTCGCTGTAAAGTGCTTGATCATTGTTGCTGTTGTATGAAACAACTGATTTTCTTGTGAGGGATCATATGGTGTGATCTGAGCAGTTGGTTGTGGAGGATTAGTGAAGGTTGTTGGCAAAGTCAGGAATTGAGGATAACACGCTTGAGCCCACAAAGCTAGAGTTTGATTATATGGAAGTGAAGGCTAAGCAGGGACTCCACGGATGATCCTTTCTTTGTCAACTTCCTTTTGGTGGGGCTTCAAATAGTCATACAACAATCCGTATATAGCATGATGAAGATTCTTCGCTTGACGGATGAAAATAACATACTTTTCCCAATCAGGACCAAGACTACTAAGGAACTTTGTGTTGGCTGCAATTCTTGGCATAATGATATTATGTTTCTCCAAGTCATTGATGATGTCTGAGATTCGATGATGATATGATTCTAATGTCTCCCCTGGTTCAATCATGAAGTGTTCATATGCTAAGTAGATTTTGGATTTCATGTCTTCTTGATTGAGTTATGTGCCTTCCATTAGAAGATGAATGTGCTCCCACATTGCTTTAGCAGTCTTCTAAGCATCAACACTACGAAGTATCGGATTGGGTAATCCCAAAAGGATATATTGCATTGCAAGTTCATCGGCTTCTAAGTGTAGAAGTTGGTCAGTAGTAAGTTGATCAAGACCGACAACGTTGGTAATATCATCTCTTGGTGAAACAAAGATTTGGATCTCCTGCAGATGCGGTGAGTAGGCATCCGAAATGGACCTTCAAGGATGACCTTCTTCAAGAACTTTCCATGTGGCTTCTTTAGATCACAAAACCTAAAGAACCTTATCACCCATTGATCGTAGTTGACGGGAGTGAGCATTGGAGGTCTATCAAGTGATCCACTTCATGAATGGATTGTTGGCTACTTAAAGCTTCACACATCTTTGCAAACCATGAAGGTTCCTTCGAGTTGTAACATTCATAGCATACTTGGTGGATCTTGATTTTGAAAGTATGTGTAATGTTGTACTTGTTGACTAGTGTTTGGTGGAACCATTTGTGGTGGAAGAGGAATTGCTCCTTGAGAAAATTGTTGTTGAAATTGTTGCACTTGTTGTTGTGTTTGTGGAGGATATTGTTGATAGAGTTGTTGTTGTTGTTGTTGAGGATACATAAGGAAAGTAGCTAGAGTATGGTGGTTGAGACATCTTGAAACTTGTGTTGATGATGGATCTTTGTAGTCGAATGAAACAATGTTGATGCAGTGACCTTATGCGTAGAAACCAGCTTAGGCGTAGAAAGTACCTTATGCGTAAAAACCAACTTACGCGTAGAAGATAGCTTACGCATAGGAATAGCTTACGCATAGACTTGAGAAAAACTTAGCTTAGGCGTAAACCAAAGACTTAGTAGTAGAATCCTTATGCGTAAGATTTGCTTATGCGTAAGGCAAGCTTAGGCGTAAGAAAATGCTTAGGCAAAGAAAGATGCTACACGTAAGTTTTTAGCTTAGGCGTAAAACTAGGGTTTTGCCCAAAAATCCTTTACACTTATACCAGTGTAAAAGATATCCAAAGTCGAAGTGTTTTCAGGCTTATCCAAGCAAGAAAACACCGAGTAAACCAACATCTTCAAGATCAATCGATGAATAGCTTACGTGTAGACCGCTTTGCTTGCATAGACGTTGTGCTTACGAGTAAGATTAGGGTTTTATTACGAGTAGAAAGTACAAAAATGCACCAAAGCGATTTAATGCTCCAAAGTGTTTTGTAACCGATTTTAATGATGAAATAGCTTCAATATCACCAAAGTAACAAGAAAGTTTGAAACTTGATGATCCAATCCACTTTCACCCTTACGCGTAGACAATACCACACGATAAAAACAAGCTCAAAATCAATGCTACACACGTAAAGTTTCAAACTTGATGCTAAAACTTAAACTTTAACACTAAATAAACCTTAAAGTACAAGAATCTTGAGTTTTAAGTGTAAAATTTGAGCTTTTATACGTATGAAAGTTTAACACACAAAACCCACGCGATAGTTAAAAGACTTCAAAAACAAAGTGTTTCACCCAACTAGATGGCGAATGATACCATCATAGGTCACCATATTGTAACACAATCATCAATATGTAAAAATAGATAAAGAAGTGATCGGTTGAACAAGAACAAACAATACACGAATGCGTATGTGAAATGTTATGCGTAGATATTGAAAGTAAATGAACAACCAACCATCTAAGGAAGGTTTACAAGTGCTTATATAGGAAAGGAACTAGGCAACACACCAAGCTCCCTTCCTTCCTTATTGGATATGAGCAAGCGCCATAGCTTTCTACATGTTCTTCATTTAATACAAACATAAAAGCCTAATTAAGCAACCTATTACATGTTAATTACAAACACTTGAAATATAGTTTAGGAGTGACTCCAACAGTAACTTATGTTATGTATCGAATTTTTCAAATCCTTTATGCTTTTTCTTGTGTATAAAATAAAGGTGCGACTTAATAAGTTGTTTTTGCCTAATGTCTCTATATCAATTGAAATCACTAGTTACTACTGCTTTTTCCCTTGAGTTTATTCTTCATGGAATGTTGTTGTTCATGTAAAACCTATTTTTTTTATGAGGTTTCTCGTAAATAGTTTATTAAAATTAAGGTCATCCCTAATTTGAATCTAATACACGTCAGCATTAGACAAGTGTAGGTTTATGAGGTTATCATACCCTGGTAGTATTTATACAACTGAGACACCAAAAATTAACCTAAATAATCGAGTTCACAAAGTTATTATAAATCTGGATACGTGATAAATTATTATAACAATTATAACTTGGTCTTCATTCTTTTAACCTCTTGGTCTTAAAAAAGACAATTAAAAACTTATTTGTTAGCATTAATAAAGATGTCGATCTTTTACACATCACAACCGCTCGACCAAGTCACAAACAGAGACGGAAGGAATGGTAAGCCCAATTGCCTTACAACTTTTGTGATATAACTTACGCCCAAAGCCCAAATATAACTACTTGACCACAAGTTTAAGCGATAAAAAAGATAGAAGACTTCGGCACTTCCCACCTTTCAAACTTCAATAGTTCCACGCACAAGGTGTTGCAACCAATCGCTTTTCATAATTCTTCGTATTCTTTTCTTATCAATTATTCTAAGTATGTAATCCATTTGTTTATTTATTTGGTTGTCCCTTGGCATATACTTGCTCAAAAACCCCAATTTTGGTTTTAGGAATTAGGGATTTATTTCTATGCCATACTTTGATCACCCCTATTTTTATTGATCTTTTAAAATCTAAAACCTCGAATCTTTAGATTTTAGTCAATAAATTAGTAAACTATAATTAGTAGAACTAAACACAATTTACCTGAAAAAAAATGGTGCTCACTTACATACATGTTCATATTTTCAAAATTTCTAGTTATGATACATGACCAACTAGTGTTATATACAAATTTGACTAGTTATGTAACCATACCGTTTATAATCCAAAAACTTATTCAAATTCACCTTATAAGTTACCTAAATATAAGAATACTAGATTTGATCCGCCATGACAATGCATGATAAGATAGTTATATGTGTTTACTTACCCGCTAGTGAATTCGTTTCACAACACTTCGAATGTATATGTGTTAGTTGTAAGTGTTTGTTTGGGTTACCAGTAACTTTCCGTAGCTTTCCCGCGACATCATTATTCCCGTATAGAAATACCGCATCTCTTACGCGTCAAACACTACCCCAAAAGTATATGATTTTGACGAATCAAGATTATATTGATTGAAATAAATGAAATAAAGGTTAAAGTTGTAAAATTTGAATTAAAATAAGATAAACCCATTAAAAATATAAAACTAAAAACTCATAAAAATATATCAAAATGGATGTTGAATTAAAGAGCATAAAATTTTAGAAAATATGGTGAAATTAGATTATAAAAAATAAGTAGATAAAAAGATATTTTAATTTAAAAATAAAGATGAATTTTTAGTTGAGAAATCGACATTTTACGTCATTTTATAATTAGGCTTTTTTATCTTAATTTTTAGTGGTTAAGAGTTAGGTTTGGTTTTTTTAAAAAAATTTGTTAGAAGTTAGAACATGGTTTGTTAAGGTGACACCTACTACCAACATGTGTCATCTCAAAATGATGTAATTGGAAGAAAAAGAGTCTGAGAAATGACACATTTTTAAGCCCTTCTAATTTTAGTGGTTAGCCTTTAGAAGTTAAACGCATTATAAAGTAGTATAGATTAGGGCGCATAATATATTTCATAGTTAAAAGAGTTACGCTACCAACTATTGCCACACATCTTAATTTCAAATAATTTGCATCCAAACAATGGCAGAGTAATCAAATTTTCTCTATTAAAACAAAGTCATCACGGCCTAAACTAGAATAGCAACAATAACCTCTCTAGCAATCCAAAATTTGTAGACACTCATCAAACACCATAATTCTACCTACTTAGCATCACTTAACTAATGCAACGGTAACCTCTCTAACAACTCAAAAATTACACATTACATAATTGAACCGAAACAACATTATAAGCCATCAAATACTCTTAACAATCATCATTTTCTCATTGCATCTAACTCGAAACTCAAACACATTACATAACCTAAAATTCAAGTCACATCAAATAACTAACTAGCTAAAAACACAAAATCTCGATACTTGATTCGTCGTTGGCACCAACTAAACATCGTATGTCGATACGTGATTCGTCTTGATCTTGGCAGCAACTAAACGTCGTTCATCAAAACCTCCAACTTTCAAATCATAACCTCAACTACAACAGCAGTTTAAAACGATTATGCATAAGGGAGCACAATGAATCATATCCGAATTTACAACATAAACAATTTATTCATAACGGAACACAACGATTCATAGCCGAATTTACAACAAAAACGATTTATTCGTAACAGAACAAAACGATTCATAGTTGAATTTACAACATAACGATTTAGGAATCTGTACCTAAAAGAAACATTTATCAACAAAAACGATTGAAGGAACGTTATCAACATAAATGATTGAAGAAGCGGAAGGAGTGTTTAAATTGAACGATTTTGGAAGGAGTGTTTGAATTCATTTGTTTTATTATTTTTAATTTGTTATTATGGATGTGGGTTGATTAAATTGAAGGAGTCGTGGTTTTAGGAAAATAATATTGGTAATTGAATATTTTAGTTGTATTTCACTTATTTACATAATAATTTAAACTTGAAGAAAATTAATATATCTAATAAAAAAAACCTAATTCTCTCTAGACGAAAATGGCGACCAACCCTTCTCCTTCATTTTCAATTGTTTAATCCGACCTAATCTGTCTCTAATACCTTTTAGCGTTCATGTTATTGATGATTAATATGATGATTGTATCTCTTTAGTTGTTCCTTAATTGGTTGTCGAGCAGCTAGGGTTTTGGTTTTTCGTTTTTTCTTGGGTTTTGTCGTCATTATTGTAAGTTTTTTCTTTACGGCGCTTTTAATTCCATTTCATTTATTATGATCATCATTATTGTTAGGATTTGATTGGTTGCAGCTAAAACCCCAATTTTAGGGTTTCTTTCTTTTGTTTTTGCTTAATCGTGGTTTTCTTTGTAGGTTTTTCTTGTTGTGATGATTGGTTTAGTGGAGTTTTAGGATTATTACTGATGGGGGATTTGATGTGGCTGTTAGTAAGAGTATTAGTGGGACGGAACAAAACACTCATAAAGAGGGTTTGGATAGTGTTCCTTCGAACTCAGTTGATGGAGGATCGAAGCTTGAGGAACCTGTTGTAATTCCTGAAAATGTCTCTACACCTGAGGTGTTACATTATCCAAAGGTTGGTTTGGATAACGTTCTTGGTAACTCTGTGCATGGAGGCTCGAAGTCGGCGTCTTTTGCTTCCATTTTTAGGGATACCATATCTAAGATGACTGTACGAATATCTGAACTAAATAGTGATGAAAATGTCGAAGGTGCTACTGTAGCCATTCCATTACAGCGGTGGATGAGGTTAGTAATCGTTTCGGTAATACTTTATTTGGACATTCTTTTGGTAAGCGTCCCGCATTCCCTATTGTTGAGAACTATGTTAAAAATACTTGGACGAAGTATGGACTTGAACGGATTATGTTGAATAATGGTTTCTTCTTCTTCCAATTTTCAACAAGGGAAGGTATGGAATAGATTTTAGAAAATGGGCCATGGCTAATCGTTTGGTTCATATAATGTTGAACATATGGATGCCCAACACTCGACTAACAAAGGAGGAAATCACTACGACCCCTATTTGGGTAAAACTCCATAACGTTCCTATTGTTGCCTATTCAAAAGTTGGTTTAAGTTTGATTACCACTGGGATGACCTATCATGCATCATGTTTATATGACCACTATGTGTCTTAAATCATGGGGCCATAACAACTATGCTTGTGCCCTTATTGAGGTGTTTACTAAAAGGCTCTTGTGAAATCTCTAATAGTGGTTATTCCATATCCAAATGGGTCGGGCATTCTATGAAAACCATTGATATTGAGTACAGTGGCAACCCCTCGATGTGATACTTGTAAAAAGTTTGATCATAAGGACGAGCAATGCCCAAAGAAGACAAAAGTAGCGGTTCCGACTAAGGTGTCGGATGATGGGTTTGTGGAAGTGACTCGTAAGCAAGGGAAAGGAAAATCAGTTTCTAAATCTCGATATATCGATGGTGTCCGGTTAAACAAACCTAAACCAAATTACTACTATCACCCTATAAGTAAATCGAATAATGTGCATGGCGTAGCTTCTTCATCACAAGTGAATGGCGAGGCTTCTACATCACAACCTAAGGTGACTTAAGATGGTCCTAGCTCTTAACCTGGTAGTAACATTAAGGATCTTTCTTCACAAGCTATTAATATTATATCTATTAAAAAATCTTGTAATGCTCTATAAGACCGGGATGATGTTTTTGAGGTTGATTAGATAACTTGGCAGTCGCCAAATGATGTGGAAAATATTGTTAACGATAGTGATAGTGGCGAAGTTGAGAATGTGTTTGAGGAAAAAAATACGTCTCTAGGAGGAACAATGTGCAAGGAAAAAGATGGGGGCGCCTCCCAAGAACATATCGATGATACAAAGAAAAAGGTGGGGGCCCCTCCTAGGAAGACCGGTATTTGGTCGGGTAAGAATGTGGACTTTGACCTCCTTACGAAGGAAGATGGGAAGAATATTGTGCGTGATTTACATGAGAGTGATGATGATGTTGATCTACTGTAGCACTTGGATAGTTTTTGTTCTAGTTTTGTATGTAGTTAGTGTGGTCGTTTGTGGCATGTCACAAATGATCTAGTGATTGTTCAAGCGGTTGCTTGAGGTTAATGTGGTATTTCAGTCACATCCATTGTACTTAAACATTTTTTTGGTGTAATATATTTCGGGGAAACCCTTTACCAAAAAAATAATGGTGATTAAATAGACATGTTTATAAAATAAATTTAGGAAAAAGAATTATTATTTGTGTTTGGCTTATATAAAAATAACACTTTTTATATAAGGGGGTATTTGTTTAAGCTTTATATATGAGCTTACGTGCTTATTTGATTTCGGATTATATTTCATAAGTATTAATTTTGGCTTATTTTAAGACTTGTGGGTTTATATAAGTTTATCATAATAATAAACTTATATAAGCCCATAAGTCTCAAAATAAGCTGAAAAATTAGGGCTTATGAAATATAAGCCGAAACACAAATAAGCTAATAAGCCACATATAAGCTTAAACAAACACCCTCTAAAAGCGAAGGGTTGTTATTTATAATATTGCACATGTATAGTGACGAAATTAGTGGCCATTTTTTAGCTTGGTCGCTAACTCTATACGAATGACCAAATATTAGTGTTCATCATTATATGGTTATTAAATTGCCTAAATTGTGCAGAAAAAAATTAAAAAAAAAAAAAAAAAAAAAAAAAAGAAGGTCGACATTATATTTTGGTCAGTAAAGGATCTTTTTCTTGTAGCGTCTCTATCTTAATTTTCTCATTAAAGAGGAGATGGGTAGTAAACTAAAATATACCTTAGAGCACTTGCAACGGTTAACGCCGGACCGGCGTTACTCCGGCGTTATTTGTAGTTAACCGGTGTTAGCCGTTGCGTGCGTCGCGTTAAACCGGCGTTATTTCGGTCACGTTACCACAATAACTTGCCGTTAAGAGTGGAAATCAATAAAAAAATCATTTCGCCCCCCCCCCCCCTGATTGAAGTGTGTGTTCTTGAGTGTGTAATTTTGCAGTGTGTGTGTTTTAACTCTGTGTGTGTGTTTAGTGTGTGTGCAAAGTGTGTGATGAAGATGATAATATATTAGTTGAATTTGCGCTTTAGTCCTCGTGATATCAGTATTGTTAATGCTTAGTCCCCGTGGTTATAGCAAGATTTTTCTTTTTTTCTTTTTCTTCTTTTTAATAACACTTTTATTAAAAAAATTAGGGTTGAAATTGAAAATATCAAATTAATGATATGTTTTGTTTTCAAATTAATAGCATTTTTTTTAAATAACATTTTTTTAATAACATTTTCGTATTGTAATATGTTTTCAAATTAATGATATGTTTTTTAATAAATGAAGTGTTTGTTTTAGTTTAGGGGTTGAAATTGAAAATATCAAATGTTAAAGTTTAACTTGGAATGTTATGATTGTGGGTGTTTTTTTTTTGGTGAGTTAAGGTGAAATATTAAAGCTGATGTGGTGCTAACATGACACGGTATTAAAGTTTAACCTGCCTTTTGAACATAACGGGAGTGCTCTTAAGTTTCAATTTCCTTAGAGACCAAAAAGTTTGGAGGGAAAAAGCTTTTAAAATATATTTTGTACAGTTGTAGTAAAAACCCTTTTACGGAAAGTTCTAGTAAAAGGTTATATTATCAAACTTTATAAATAAGTATCTGGTTATAGAAATAACTTATAGTATTTATTTTAATTATTGTCACATAAAAAATGCATGTCAATACGTTTTGCTCTTCTAATTGCTATCATATACGTACTCTTGAGTCGGTTACAAGATTACATGCAACAACTTCTATATAAACTTCAGCTTCGTTCATTATTATCACAACAAAAAAATTTAAACCATTAAGATTTCGACTTCAATCATGGAATGCAGAAATTTAGAGCTCTCACTCATCTCCGCGGAG
This sequence comes from Chrysanthemum lavandulifolium, assembly GCA_022545495.1. Classification (NCBI taxonomy): domain Eukaryota; kingdom Viridiplantae; phylum Streptophyta; class Magnoliopsida; order Asterales; family Asteraceae; genus Chrysanthemum; species Chrysanthemum lavandulifolium. The sequence continues at coordinate 200,570 of JAHFWF010000161.1, read as the reverse complement.
GGTCTCAAGAAATCAGATAGAGTTTACGCCGTTGCTTACATCTCAGAATTGAACACCAGAAGACAAAACATGCAGGAGGTTCAGAACCCACATGGAATCATCCCATGCATTTCATAATAGAAGAAGCCCTAGGAAAACAAAACCGCCTGAAGCTTGTTGTTAAGATTAAGGCAGTCAGGATGTTTTCGATAAGAATTTGGGCGGTGCGTGTGCCGATCAAAGAGCTAGTGGAAGGTATCAATGATGAAGGGGACGAAGAGAAGAAGTATGTTAGTTATGAAGTGTTAAGAAAGTCCAATAAACCAGGAGGGTTTCTCAAGTTTTCGTATAGATTTGGTCCAAAGTTTATAAAGCCGGTCAGGGCTTATCGTGAAGTTACGTCATATACTGATGGTGGTCATTATGATAGTGGTGGTGGTGGTCATGGCGGTGGTCATCATCATGGTGGCGGTCATTATGATAGTGGTGGTGGTGGTCATGATGGTGGTCATCATCATGGTGGCGGATGTGGTGGTCGCGATGGCGGTGGTGGTGGATGTGGTGGTGGTGGAGGATATGGAGGCTAGGTGGCGATTAAGCTTATTGAAACTTGAAACTATTGTTACGTTTATTGATTCTTTTTATTTTCTTTAACTCTGAACGTATTCGTCTCCTTGTAAATGCATTGTTGATACCAATTAATATATGTAGTTCAGTAGACGAAAAAGATTATCTACAATGCTTCGTATTAAACACATGTACGGATACATACATGCATACTTTTCTCTAGCGTCAAGGAAGAAGGAACTCGAGCTACTTTTCCTATAAGAATTAATGTCACTCCAAAGTTTCTAAGTTTTGGATTCAGTATGTTGATGATTCCGGGTTGTTATATTAAAGTCGGGCTAATAACCTATTAAAGCATCATACTTGTCACAAAAAGCAGTTCGACGTAGCGAACAAAAAAAATAGCCCTTTTGGCCACTTAACTTGTCTATTTTGTCTCTATGATACATTTAGTACCCACAATAGCAGGTAAAGTCCAAACTAACCGGTTAAAACTCCACGTCACACAAAACATGGGAATAGTCAAAATAAACATGGGCACATGTCCTATGAAAAACCCGTGAACACCTCCCACTCACAGTCACAGAAATGGTATTCCAGTCACTCCAAAACTCACACTCACACTAATCGCTATCTTCCAAATTTATCTCACTCTACTAACAACAATCCCACCATTAATTTCAATTCAATTCACCACTATATAAACACAACTGCATATCATAATGCATCATCCCAACAGAAAAAAACCAACTCATACCAATATCCAACCTCGATCTCATCAAACAACCTCGATGTAGCAGTGGTGTGGATGAATGATGACGGCCACCTAGGTCTTGTAAGAAAGCTGCACATGGTACTAGTGCGATTGAAACCCTAGCGTTGTGGATGAATGATGACGGCGCGAAACGTGACGTTTTGACGAAACGGCGGTTAGTGGTGGTTCCGTTAGGGTTAGGGTTTGAAAGTTAGGTGAGTAGTTGGTGGTGGTGAAAGTAGGTGCGCTGATTGAGGTTAAGATGTACGGACGGAAGGAGCGTGGTTGGAGATCCGGCGGTAACATGATGGTTTTGACGGTGGTTCGCCGGTGGTGGTTTTTGGTCGGAAATGGGGATTTGATGGTTGGTGAGTGGTAAAATGTATAAAATCAGGAAGTGCACGTGGTTTAGTAGCTGACTTGGATGTTATGAACCGGATACCGGTTGTCTAAGTGGTAAAATGCCTATAAAGGACAAAATAGTCGGGTCAAATAGCCAAAAGGGTATTTTTTTTATTTGCTACGTCGAACTGATTTTTGTGACAAGTATGATGCTTTAATAGGTTATTAACCCTATTAAAGTCTAATTGAGTATTGGCGGTTTTAGGTGATATAAAAGCCCTAAATCTAGAAACTGTACCATATAGTGTTGTTATGATTGTGCTTGCTTTGTTTACTTATCTCTCAAGCTCTATTCCATGTTCATAAAGCTTATATATATGAGCTCATATTATGTCTTGTTTCGAGTCAATCTTGGGTTGATTGTCATGTTCTAACTTAACTACATGTATATATGTGTATTGCTTTAATTTGATTGCTCTTTTCTTTGGGCTATTGGAGGTGGCTTTGTTAATATTCTCTTATGTTCGCAATTATCTGGAATTTTTGGTAAGTTTGGAGTCCTCTACCTATACTTTCTCCTCAACAGATCCTGGATCACGTCCTTGCCAAACACTCTATTTACATTCTACCTTACTTTAATTTGCCAAGAACCGGTAAAATTGCAATTGCTTGTATTATGTTTGTCAGTTACTTTGTGACTTTGTGTGCTCAGATTTTGTTTGATCATTGCATATGAGCTATGTAGTATATGTTTTACGCACAATTAAATGCTTTACCTTATTGTACCGAAATCTTTTTTCTATGTTCACTGCATAATATATGAAGACAGGTTCACCTTATTCTCCCAGATTTTATATCCTAGTCATCTAGATTTTATTCCAACTTTAATGTATGTAAATAGGACCATTTTATACATGAAGGAAGATGAAACATTGACACCTTCACCACAAAACTTACAACACTCGTAAACAAAGCCGCTAGTCTAGGACACACAATAGAAGATGAAACCTTAGTACGGAAATTACTAAATGTCAGACCGAAAGGTATCTCAAATAGTCGATCTATAGAACAATATTCGATCTAAGTGAAATGACATTAGAAGAGGCGATAGGAAGACTTAAGACCTACGAAGAGAGATTAAGTTCAAGAAAGGAAAACAAGTGGACAAATAAGACAAACCGATGTTCACACGACATGACAATAGAGGGAAAAATTTCGAGGACGCGACGTGGAAGATATAAAGGATGGAAGAACCACGATAAAAATAACCACGAGAAGAAGGATGGAGAAAATACTCACAATCACTTCAACAAATGTAATATTGATTTTAGCAAAGTTAGATGTTATAAGTGCAATAAGATCGTCACTATGCATCTAAGTGTTATACAAAACCAAACACTAGTATGCAATCTAATCTTGTCGAGGAGGACTTAGAACCTACCTTATTAATGGCAATATTAGAAGACCCACATGTAACAAAGCTAAAAGATCAAAAGGTCTCGCTACACTAAGAAGATGTAGGATATAAAGAGACAGTGTTGATAGTCAATGGTACTTAGACAATGGAGCTAGTAACCATATGACCGGAATAAGAGAACACTTTAAAGAACTAGATGAGAACGTTAGTGGTAAAGTAAGATTCGGAGATGGATCTCATGTAGATTAAAGGAAAAGGTTCAATCCTAGTAGAATGTGAAGACGAGAAACAAAGAATCATATCCCAAGTCTATTACATTCCTAGCTTGAAAAACAATTTATTGAGCCTTGGACAATTTACGAAATTGGTTGTAAAGTTGTAATGGACGACGATGAACTACGACTTTATGACATGGACAATGTAATCTTCTTGAAAGTCACAAGACAAAGAAACCGTCTATACAAAGCAAATCAAGATAGTACACCTGTTTGCTTATTAGCAAACTTAAGTGACAACACTTGGTTATGGCACGACGATTAGGACACCTCAACTTTGAATCATTAAAATCTATGACTCAAAGAGAGCTAGTTCAAGGAATACCGCCATTAAACATACAACACAAATTTGTGATGTTTGTTTAGTTGGTAAACATGAGAGCACCATTTCCCAAGAAAGCAAAACCGGATCAACATCACCATTAGATTTAGTTTACGGAGATTTATGTGGACCAATAACACCACCAACACCATCCGAAAGAGATATATATTCTTGTTAGTAGATGACTACTCAAGATATATGTGGTGATTTCCTAAGTACGAAAGATCAAGCTTTCGGTGCACTTTCAAGGAATACAAAGAAACAATAGAGAAGGAGCTAAGGATAACATTGAAAATGTTAAGAATGATCGTGGAGGAGAATTCACATCTAACTAATTCACTCAATATCGCAAAGAAAACGCATAGCACGACAACCAACCGCACCTTACTCACCTGACCAGAACATAATATATGAAGACAGGTTTTGTATAAGTGTTAAGAGATCAATCCCTATGACATAAGTTTGTCTAGCTTTTTCTCATACTTATACTTGCATGCTAAAAAATTTTAAAAATGTGAATGAGCTGAATACGTTTGTTACAATATCACAAGGAAATTAAATCCAATTTTAAATACGTAATATGGGTTGGCGATGGATTAAACTACGCGTTAAAGATGATTGTTAATGGCTTGTTTTGATGTTGTTTAGGAAATCAAATGAAACTAAGCAAGCAGGACCACTTGTTAAAGATGATTAATCACATATCATATTAAACAATTCTGCAGTTGAATCATATTAAAAAAAAAAACGAAAATATAGTAAACAAGCAACCTTACATCCTTCCATGAAACCACATAGAAATTCATATCTGTATATCAAGCCATTAAAGTATCAACGCATGTAACACCTGATGCTGATATATTCCACAGTCTATTAGTTTAACAAATAAAAAAAGTCAACAGTGTGACCTAGTAAAATTAGAATGACAAAAGAAAACCAAATCACTTGTTTAACTTAGCCATCTTGATAGCTTGACTATCCAATCTTTCTAGTATATATATAATCACATCAACAACGCCTTATTAGATACCACTGCACAACCTAAAGTTTAAGTTCAGACATGTATGTGACGCGGTCTCTTTCTCACTATAAGAGCAATCCCGAATCTCTTTATACGCCTCCTGAGGGCCCAAACTCGGGTTACTTGGTAATCGAAGATAAAGAGTCTGAAACGTACTCATGGTTTGGGCTATGGAAGAATAAGTATCTTGCAGGGTTACCATTTCCTCAAAACAAAACACTGACCACGCGATATTGTCTTCACCACCAATATGTTTGTTACAATAGAGTTGTCTTCATTCCGGTCCTTAATGAACCCTTGTCTTCCAACCGATACTATGCCATAAAACCAAAAGGATCGCATAAAGGGTATGTGTATTAAATCGTTATACTTTTTAGAATTCTTTGTTTCTAATGATAATCACTCAACTTTTGTACATTTTTTTGCCCTTCTGTTTCATATCAACTTCTTTGAACAGTCCATATCACTTTTTTGTGTGTTACATTGTTAGTGGCCTACTGGCTTATATACTACTAGTACTAATTTTTAACGTTAAGCTGGTGATTGTAACACTACCAAAAGTAAATTAATTATTGATGTCGAATGAACTAACAAAAACGCTTTGCAGGGAAGCAATAGCATGTTCGAAAGACGAAGACATGACGCCATGTTGTTTTTTCAATTGTGTCCGTAATGTAAAACCAAGGCCATTGGACACAAACGATGTGTACCAACAATTTGAGATAGTTCCCTATGGATCACTTTGTAAATTCAATAGTAACTTTTATGCCAAATCTATTGCGGACGATGGTTATCCTCCATGCCATTTAAGAAGAACAGGTTGGGAAATTTACTCAAAAACACCCAAAAACTACGACTTAAGTGAAGCAAAAGGAACCAATAACATCCTTCGTTCTCGTCTCCCTGATTTCAATTTTCCACCCTCGACCATAACTTCTAATCCTGTTGTTGTTGGCAAGTGGTATTGCCCTTTCATGTTCATCAAAGACGGTGATCTAAGTGACCAAATGAAAAACTCTATGTATTATGAAATGACACTAGAGCAAAAATGGGTACGCATCTTCGAACAAGAAAACCTTAATTCTAAAGAGAATGTTGTTTCTGTTAAAGCTTCTTTTCGTAGCGAAGTAGTTTTTATTGGTGATACTCAAAAGGAGGCGATATGGGATGAGAACAACATGGTGGATGGTGTGATATGGTTTAAGCATCTCGGAGTTGATAATGAGAAAGAAGAAAGTATAGGGTTGAGTTTAGAAATTGTTGAAAGAATGAAGTGGGAAGAAGAAAAAGTTGGATGGTTTGGTGTTGGGGAAAAAAGAATAGAGAAGGTCAAGAGAGAAGAGAAGTATGAAGGAGTTGGTGCATGGAAGAAATTTGGTTGTTATGTTTTGGTTGAAAGATTTGTGCTCAAAAGAATGGATGGTAGCTTGGTTTTGGCTTATGAGTTTGGTCATGCTCACCAAATCAAAACCATCTTTGATTAAGGTTCGGGTTATATTAATCAAGACCACTATAATATCGTGTATTTTGTTTGTAACTTATGTTATGTATCGAATTTTTCAAATCTATTATGCTTTTTCTTGTGTATAAAATAAAGGAGTGAATAAAATTGTAATAAGTTGTTTTTGTCTAATGTCTCTATATCAATTGAAATCAGTTTCTACTACTTTTTCCCTTGGTTTCTACTACTTTTTCCCTTGAGAAAGTATTTTATAAATCTTGATACGTGATAAATTAGTTTGATAACTTAGAGCAAATCCCAAAATTTATATAGTATCAATATTAGTGGCCCAAGCCTATTAACTACACGTTCGAATCAAGCTCACACACCCAAAGTTCGTGAGTCAGCCATGACAAGAACTATGTAAACCCAGTCGAGCTAGACTTGGTAACATCTCTCAAGCCGCATAGTACATACGCATGAGACAACTGTCCTCAACTGTAACTAACGGTTAATATGTACAAATCAGACATAGCACGGTGGGGAATACTCGACCAACATTATAGAAAGCATAGCACTCTCATGTATTGTAAGAACCCGAAAAATTCCCTCAAGTCATTTGTAAGCATAAACACAAATCAATGCCGAATTTGATGCCATATTTTTTTATGAATTACAAATCTATAAACCATTACGTAAGCGTAACATGAACAAGTCAAAAACCGACAAGATAGGAATTATTTTTTTTGAAACTTACCTCGACCGCGATAATAAAAATTATATAAAACAAATATATAATAAGCTTTTATATTTTTATTTTTTACCGAGCCTCTAAGCCCAACGCTACCCGACCCAATCCAATTCATTTTATTTTTCTTTGGGCTCGTGTTCTAGTATCCAATCCAACCCAACTTATCTTAATTAACACCTTGGGCCTAGCACACTATAATAAATCTTACAAAAATTTCATTTGAAATATGGTTCTTATGCTTCTGTGGTGACCCCAGCGAGTGCAAAACACAAAAACAAAAACAACTTCTTTTGGTATATGGGTTGGGGAGACAAAACTCAAACCAAGCCCACCCTTAATAAGGGTTTGTAACACAAAATGTGTAAAGTATTTTTGGAATCTTACTTCTTTATTTTCTGTGAACATAAGCGAGGCATACAAAGCAAATCAACACATCAACTTTTGGCCATTGTATTCCCATGTGCGTGTGTGTATGTGGATCAAGAGGACACAAAAACAAATCAAAGATACCCTAAAACCATTTTTAAATTAAGCCTATTATACATTTGACTAAGGACTTTGTAGTTCACTAAATAACATCTTAGACCTTAGTGTAATGAACCTCTAATGGGAGACCACTTGGTAACTAATCTTTATTTCTTTTCTCTTTGTTCGACTGCCACAAACCAAGTGCTTCCCTCAATTCTTTTTTTTACTAGTTAGCTTAGTAGGGTACTTAATCTATTAGGAAAACCATACACTCACCTTGTAGTCTTTTATATATTGACCTATAAGCTAGGTAGGGTGTTGTTAAATTACAAAGTCTATGTTACTCCTTCTTTTGCTCTATTCGACTGTCAACAAGCAAGCTTCTAACCATGGTGTGATAAACAAGATGAGGAGACAATACAAAGAACAAAGCCTAAACAAGCGCACCGTACCATTATTACTACTATCATTTTGTAACACAATATATGTTTCTCTCTTTTTTTTTTTTTTTTTCTTTGCTTCCTGCGTACGAGACACAACAAAATAAACCTCACCCTTTGTCTTCCAACCTATGTATTACGAGGGTGTGTGATCCAAATAGGAGACAAACCTAGTCACCCTATTACATACTTTACTAACCTAAACCATTTGACTTCCATTACCCAAAGGTTCAAGTGTCTACATGCTTCATTTGATGAGACTAGTCCAAACCATGCCCATGCTTGGGGGCTGTGATCATGCACGCTCAAGAAAATGTTGGGTTTTACTAATCATAACAATTATATAAAAACAAGTAAACATCATCAAAGCATGCAGCGGAAGTAATAGGAATAATACTTGTAAATTAATTAACCGAATTAAAAGAATATGCGTACCTTTTGCGAATCAATGCAATTAGGGTTTATGAAAAAAAACCCCCAATTAAGATCAAGTACCAAGAAACCTTAAACCCTAATAAATTAGGGTTTATATAATTCGACCACCTTAGATGTCGAATACCCATGCAAACACAAGTGTATTTGCTCTTCGTTCTTGTACACACGTATTAGTAGCGAGTCAATGAGAAAAGCTAGGCTCTTGATCACAATAGATTAACCAAACACCTTTGTTATGCTCAAGGTCACCAGAAATCCTTTACTATGGGATTCACTTCACGACCTAAGAACAAGAGGGAGGAAAGAAGAAGTTTGGCCTTCTATTGAAATCTAGTGTACCAAAGGATGAATACATGAGGATGTATTTATAGCCTTATGCTAGATGTCAAGATTGCTATAATATCCGATGTGGGATTCTATAGTTTTCGGCCAAACACAAGCCCAAAAGAGGATTCCTAAAACCTTCTCTTGACTTGTTAACTTTTCTTCATATCCCGTTGACATTTAATGACCGATAATCAAAACTCGTCAAATATTAAATATCATTAAGTATTTATTTCGTGATCAAATAATTAAATATAACATTTTATATATTAATTATTTATACATTGATTCTCATATGTAATGTGTGCAATCCAAGTCTCGAGTTCAATCCGGTCATACATATATTAATAATTATCCATAAACCTTTCACTCCCACTGGATATTACTTAATATAGTAATGACATTGGTTAGTCTAGCTTTAACACGCCAATGCCCCGGATCGAATCGAGTATGGTCTCCTGGAAAACCACTTAATGATTCATCATTTTACTTATCCTTTTGTTACTAATACTACATTAACTATGAATATGGATCAAGTCATTCCATAAGTTAATATTCTGCTTTCGTTGTATTTGATTGAACAAGATTACCAAATCATCTCGAATGTATTCCGATAGATCTTGGGTAAGGCCTTACAAACATCTTGTCAACCCTACGAGGGCCCAAATATAGTATTATGCTTTGAAACAAATTCAAAGGAACAAATTCTCTTGACTACAAACATAACTCATGAACTTTGTAACACTTCCGAAAATAGCCCTTATAACTACCGATTCGGATAGCGTTAGACTATCTTACACAAATGCACTACATTCATAACAGCTTATCCGTATCTCAAGTCCGAGGATAAACACTTCATGATATAATTAATGACAAAGATCCATAAAGTATCATCATGTAAAGTTGGGATCTGTCCTATATTCAATTCATTGAATATCATGTGAATTGACATGTCCCACGCATCAATATACTTAAAGTATATTCTACCAAAACTCGATTTGTCTTAATTCAATGACATTCCCACATCATTGATCGACAACGGACTTTTAGAATAATATAAGTTATTCACGGATTAAACATGCAAATATAGGATATAATATTAAGAAAATGAAAAATAAACATAACCAATATTTTATTTCATTTAAATAATATTTGTTCATAACATCCCTTATCCAAATACTAAATAGATCAATGCATGATAATACTAGTTAATGAATTATGCCTCAAGTAATGACAATCATACTTGTTGACAATGCATAATTTCAACTAACTTTGATCTATCGGAATTTTAAGAATACTTATTTCAAGAATTCAACTAGTGAAGTTCTTGTATGTATGCATTCAAAATATCTTGATATTGCCACATAATATTTCATAAAATGTGTGACATCCTCAACCACTAATTTATGACAATCAAACTTTCAAACATTTTAAAGTTTAAAGTATTCTTATTCTTTATTGTATAATGCAACAATGCTCTTAGTTGAGCACAACTAGTTCACATGGCCATTTACAAGGATGAAATCCTCCCATGACTAGTATTGAGTGTCATCTCAATTAAACCAAAGATCATTGTATACAAACAACAATATGCTCTTTAAAATCTCCGTAAACTTCAATATCTATAGTGTAATGTTTGATGCCTTCCAAACTTTCAAGTTTGTTGGCTATGACAATTACGCAACAATTGTTGTATTGCTCATCCATAGAATTTTGAGAGCAATTCCAGGTTGAGGAATGTAATTCTAGATTCAAACATATTCTATTAGAATATTCATTACACTAGTTATCTAATAACTTCATTAGATATCAATGTTGTCAAATCATCTTGCATTCAAGCATGATACAACAATAACATGATGTACATGAAAAATCCTTATGTCAAACAAAGATTTAATTCATGTTCTACATATCCATTTTCCAAATGATATATCATGTTCTATTAGACTCATTAATTTAATACCGCCATGTTTACTAACAATTAACATATACTCCAAGGTTGTATGTCTTATTTTCTAAATCTTTCAAGTGAAGTTCCATTCCAAATTAAACTAACATTTATCTTAGATGGAATGTTACTACCCACAACATATAAGATTTACAGAAAATAAACATAATACTCCCACTAGCTTTCAGGAATACTTAGAAATTATCTTATTTTAATTTAAAACCAAAACTTGGATTTAATAGTTAAACATAAGAATCATCTCCTAGATGCATGCATATATCCATTTATGGATTCTTGCAGTTTGTACATTTTCAAAGATTATGTGAATTCATAAAACTCATTTGCATTACTTATCGTCCTCGCAAAAGCAATCACACAAGAAAGAGTTTTAATATTCAATTGTCATTTTTCATATCAATGAAAATAAGTATGACAATTATAATCATTATATATTTAATGTGTCAAGGAAAGAATATTCAATCACAGTTAATTGCTAAAGTGTGATTAATAATCTTGTCACAAGTCATGCATTAAACACATGTACAATTTTGTCCATATGATTTCTACACAAAGATTTAAACCACTAGGGTTTTCCTTCCTTTGAAGAAACTCATCATTATTAAGATAAACCAAGTTTTCAAAGTTGATTATCTTTTTGGACAACATCTTAACATTCATAGTATGAATAATTTACCACAATTCAATATTAGGTAATATATCATTATGATTAACAGGTTTACCATGATCCTGTAATTCATATTTCTCATCATATCAAATATCTGAGATATCCTTGCGGATCTATGAATGAGAATTCCATCATTTTGAGGTATATCATATTTGACCTCACCATGATATTCACTAGTGTATTTTAGAAGATTATGTGTTTTGTAATTGTAATTTAATCTCTTCAAGATCTAAACAAAACTCCCACTTGCTTTTGTAATTTAAAGACTATCTATAAATACTTTAGCAATTAGAACAACACTAAATTGTTTTCTTTTGGGATATTACAAAACACATTGACAGTTCAGAATCTTGTTCGTTAATAACCTACTCCATAAGTAGTTTAAACAAATCAGAACTTCAATATAAGACTCAATGTGATTCATCACATTCCATACTAAAATGGTGTCTTATTAATCTTCTAGGTTTGAGTTTTATTAAGTATATCCAATCAATACTCAATTTTCTAACCTTGATAACTTTTGGAAGAAAGGAAGATATAGTTATCTTGAATCAAACAATATAACAAATGTTTGATTCTTCTAACTGAACATTCCATATACATACAGTATTTCATTAGAATTAATATTGTAAGACAATCTAACAATATGTAAGATAAACTTATTCCATTTGGCTTACCTATTTACCAACTAAGTCAACTTAATGGTATAATAGAATATCCAAGCCAATTGCATGTTTTATAACATAAGTATTCTTTGACCAAGTCAAAAGACATAACAGTTATAATATCTTACTTTATATTATAAGTCTTTAAAAGACTTCATGTTTGTGAGTTTATACATAAACACATAACCATGTATAATTTAAAGTTATTATGAACACCATACCATGGTTTCAATTAATTAATTTTCAAGTTAATCAACTATTTATGTCATTCCAAGAATACACAAATATTTAAAGTAGCATTAGATTACTTTATTTTAATTATGTCATCCTTTGGAGTGTTCAACTTAAGGAACTGCAAATCATCCACGCCCGATCCCACGACAAGTGGTGATTTACCTTGAGATTACAATCTAGCCAAGATCTCACTTAAACTAAAATGTAACTTCAAGTGTTTCTATATTTTGAATGACATAAGACATAAAAGTAGTCTATGTTATAATCTTGACACAAGTTCTAAACAAGTCAATCTTATTAGAACGTTAATCTCTTTCCTTACAATCAAGAGAATGTATTAATCATATTTGTATGTGTTGTTCCTTTGCACACAATAAATACTTCTCCCACTTGTGCATAGAACAACATCATATAGATAAACACCATGACATTCGTTTGTTTATGTGAGCAATATGATAGTGTCATAGATATATAAGCATTACAAGTAGATGTAGGAGCACTTAATTTATCAAGGAAACGTTCATGACTATCCTTGAGAATATGAATGTCTTCATTTTTTAACGTAATGTATTATTTCAAGAAAATCTAGAAATAATATGAGTTACTACCAAGATAATAACTCTTGTAACTCCCACTGAATTAGACAACTTTACAATAATGTCTTATTCAGTAATACACCATACTCCCACTGGATTTGACAATATTGTAAGTGTTTCATTAACCAGTGAAAATAGCGTGCTATTACGTTGCTACCCCTTTGTAATACCATTCGTAACAATTACTTAGGTACTAAAAGAGTATATTCTACTCCGTAGATGATGAATCATCCATCAATGCTATTAACTTGAAAAATTGAGCATGCAATTTCTTCCTTAATAGGTCTACTATCCCCACAATGGTGTGTAGCACCTTTAATTGGTCAAAGCAAAACAACTAGTTACAATATACTAGTTTGTCTTTTACCAATTTTGCGGTAATTAGTCTAGCTTCTAATTTCATAGCTCATAAAATGTCAAACATATTTTCTAGTTGACCAAAATGTCATATAAGAATTCAATCACCAACAGAGGGTAATGAAATCTCTTAAGGAAAACATGGTGTGCAATTTTCTTAACTATTAAAGTTGCTATGAGTTATATTAGAATTTAGACAATTCTAATGTTCCTATCATACCTTTCTCAATCATGAAAAGGAATAGGATTGAGTCTCACTCTTCTTCCATGGAAAAGAGTTTATGTTTGTCGTTTAGTAAATTTTTTCTTGATCAAACATTTGTTTGAAAACAGAACTAAATCAATTTACCAAAGCCCAAACTACGTTTACGGTTTAATGTTGCATTAATACAATCAAAAGAATTAACAAAATTCAATTTTTAGTATTTTCGATAATTAAATCTTTCAAGAAAATAAAATACTCTTAGGTTAATATTCATATTAACCATAGAATTTTCCTTGAATCTAGGACCCTCATTATCATAGTTTCACCACATCAGTTGATCTGCTAGTGATGAAAGCATAGAATAGGTAATTGTCGAAGAACAATAATTGACAAACAAGTTTTCAATTCCTAGTAAATATGGGATTTACAATTTTGCCAAAACAATTAATGCAAAATGTAAGCATGTTTTATCCCATCTTATGCCTTAAGTCATAGGTATCACTAACTAACTTAATTAAGTTGTCTAATTTAGAAACTGCAAATCATTAAGTTGAGGTCTCACACAACAAAATAATTCACCTTGTCATTGTAATCTAGATCAAGGTCTCACATAACTAAATTACAACTTCAAGTGTTTCATATCATTAGATGGCATAAACTTAAATTTAAAGGGTACAATTATTTTGACGTGTAATCAAAACTTATGTATAAAGAAGCATGCATACAACTTTATAACACAAAATTTTCGAAAAAAACTTACTTGTATTTTAATTGCTAAGATTAAATTCTACAAAGTTTTAATCGATGCATTGAGAAACTTACAACTTTGCACTAAGATGCTTCGTACATAGAATGGTTATACTAGGTAGCTCCAATCGAACTCACAGAGGCGAGGACCGTAAGCTAAGCATAACCTTAGACATCCTTTCAGGTGTGCTGCGCACTTCTTTTAACCCCTTTTAGTTTGTTCTAGTGGGTGAGCCGTTCTAACCATTTAGTACAACAGATCAATCGATTAAAATTTCAAGATTTACTACTTAGAAAAACAAATCAAATTTTCGCCATTATTTAGTCCATTTAATTTTCTATTCTAAAAACCCCTTTTGCTTACTAACATGTCATACAATATAAACAAAAGGCATTTTAATAAAATTAAAAGGAACTCAAATAATATACATATAACTTAACAATTAACATATGTAAAAACAATTAGCCACATGCATAATTATTTCGATAAAACCTAATAAACAATTCTAGGCGTAAAAAATGCATACATCAACTAGGGCTTTCAACTACAAGGTAGATGAGCCACATACATCGACAAGTCGATTGCGTAAGCCAAAGTCAATAGTATACCAAATAGCACATAACGAATTTTTATTAATATATATTGAGGTCTTCCCCAATTAATATTTATCAAACTAATAAACATGTGTATATCACTTAACAATTAATCAAAACAATAATCAATGGCAAAACATGCATGTTCCACCATGAATTCCTCATAACAATTATAATCCCAAGATACGCATATAATCATGGCACATAACAATTATTCATGAAAACCACATAAAATATACATGCAATCCTAGGATTTCTACAAGTTTTACAAAAAATAAAACCTAATTAAACAATTAATGGTAATCGACCCAATTAATAAAAATTAGGGTTCCAATTTTCAAAACCCTAGAAACCATAAAAGCATATAATAATCATAAAGATTCAATTTTATGTGTTTGCATTAATTACAACATATTAACGGCTCGTGATGCCACTGTTGGGTTTTACTAATCATAACAATTATATAAAAACAAGTAAACATCATCAAAGCATGCAGCGGAAGTAATAGGAATAATACTTGTAAATTAATTAACCGAATTAAAAGAATATGCGTACCTTTTGCGAATCAATGCAATTAGGGTTTATGAAAAAACCCCAATTAAGATCAAGTACCAAGAAACCTTAAACCCTAATAAATTAGGGTTTATATAATTCGACCACCTTAGATGTCGAATACCCAAGATATGCAAACACAAGTGTATTTGCTCTTCGTTCTTGTACACACGTATTAGTAGCGAGTCAATGAGAAAAGCTAGGCTCTTGATCACAATAGATTAACCAAACACCTTTGTTATGCTCAAGGTCACTCGTAAATCCCTTACTATGGGGATTCACTTCGTCGACCTAAGAACAAGAGGGAGGAAAGAAGAAGTTTGGCCTTCTATTGAAATCTAGTGTACCAAAGGATGAATACATGAGGATGTATTTATAGCCTTATGCTAGATGTCAAGATTGCTATAATATCCGATGTGGGATTCTATAGTTTTCGGCCAAACACAAGCCCAAAAGAGGATTCCTAAAACCTTCTCTTGACTTGTTAACTTTTCTTCATATCCCGTTGACATTTAATGACCGATAATCAAAACTCGTCAAATATTAAATATCATTAAGTATTTATTTCGTGATCAAATAATTAAATATAACATTTTATATATTAATTATTTATACATTGATTCTCATACGTAATGTGTGCAATCCCGAAGTCTCGAGTTCGAATCCGGTCATACATATATTAATAATTATCCATAAACCTTTCAGAAAACACCAACATACTTCACTTTCTTTCTTGGAACAAGAATAAGAAGCACATAAAATATAGTAGAAGCCATGCCCTTCATACACTATAAAACACCCTCCCTAGAACACTTAGTTAAACTATCAAAATTCACAAACTCATCTCATTTTCTCACAAACTCATTCCACTGTGGAAGCCAAGAAAAAGAAAACACAAAAAGGGTCTCGGTCGCTTAGCTTGAGTGTAAGGTTCGAGGGTTAACTTTGGAGTCGTTGGTCAGGTTCGTTCTCTAATCTTTCGAGTTCATCACCACTCTTCTTGAGTGTTGTAAGTTTGTTTGACATTTATACGTTTCATTTTTATATTCTAGTTATCGTTTCACATCACACGTAAGCAATGTCAAATGCACCTAAATGTATCAAAACACTAAAACTCTCGTTACGTTTTTCTTGAAACCATATATCGCAACTACATCTCGAAACCAAAGATCGTTACCCGGCCCATTCATAAGAAAAATAAGCTCATAAGCTTGTAATAAGCTACTACTAAACTTTTGTAAAAGTAAAAATAAGCTATGTAAGTCGAAATGTATAATTTGGATTAGATTTGCAAAACATAATGTTATCGGGTTAAATATGTAAAGTTTCCGAAAGATAAAGGTTGTTTTATAAGTATATTGCATGCATGAAAAGGCTAGGGTATGATGTGTAAGTTTTTGAAAGATAAAGGTTACTTTTGTACATGTACGCATGCAGGGAAAAGTCTAGGGACTGTTTTGTAATTAAGGCAAACTACTTTAAAAAGGAAGTAAAAGTTTTATGTTTAAAATGAAGACATGGAAACTTGAGGGACCAAAAAGTGTAAAATGTACTTTCTGAAATATTTTGTTTAAACGGGGGACTAAAACTGTCAAATCTGGAAACCTTGAGTATAAAACATTTTTGGGTATAAAATGTCATTTTTTCAAAGTTGAGGGGCTAAACTTGTACATTTTGAAACTTAAGGGTAAAAAATGTAAATTTGAGAAAAAGTTTAGAAAACTTGGAAACTTATTACGACTCCATAAAAACGAGTATTTTGATGACCTAAAGTCTATGACAGGTATTATTACGTCGATGTTTAACTAAACTTATATATTTATGATTATAAGTGTATAATTATATGAAACCGGCATCCGATATCGACGCACCTTGAAAGGAAATAAACTAAAATACTTTAAAACATCGTTATTTTCATAAATCGACAACGGAGAACATTTCACTTATACGTAAGTATGAACTTTTGATAAATATCAAACTAAGTCGATATAGCTCGTATTTTGAACTTAAAACAATAAGCACTATCCGCACAAGTAAAACCAACACTAATAACGCTCTATTGAATTGTATATTCAATGCTCTATTTAATTAGTATATTCAATGCTCTATCATTTGGTCGTGAACCAAAGGTTTATCATATTCTGAGACTTGCCATCTCGTTCTTAGGTTCCGGGTTGGAGCCACACCTATATCGCACTCGATCTTTTTACGCTTGTTCATTTCCGCTAAGGTGAGTTCATGGCCCCTACTTTCTTGTTTTTAAATTATTTTGGGGGAAAATACATGCTCGTTTTTTTAACTAAGCTCAGTGCTTGGTCATGCTTAAACTCATTACTTGCTACACGATTTACTTGTTGATTGCATACTGAATTATCTTATTTTTTGACACAAATGTTTTATCATATATGAAAAGTTCATAGCCTTACTTTTTCTCTTTGTAACTGTTTTACAAACTCCTTGGGGGATACTACATGCTACTACTACTTTTTATGATCACAATTGTTTGAAAATTGTATACTATTCCTGATATTATTATTGCCTAAGTTAGAAACTAGTTGCTAGTTTACTTGCGTAAGGATAGATGCTTCATCTTTGGGTTAAGGCACCCAGCACATCTTTGGGTAAAGGCTCCCAGCACATCTTTGGGTAAAGGCACCCAGCACATCCTTGGGTAAAGGCACCCAGCATATCTTTGGGTAGTGGCACCCAGCATATTAGGTTTCGACATGAGCTTAGGGAAATAATAATTATTTTCATTATGGGCGTATACCAACGCAACCCATGTTTTTCAATACCTTGTATGCGTAAAATGTCGATTTTTACCAACCAATATATCTTGTGGTCAACTGTTTTATTACTAAACCTATGAATTCACTCAACCATTGTGTTGACCCTTTTAGAATCTATTTTCATGATAAAAAGGCGATAGCTAACTCTGGAGGCGCTTGGGCATTGGCATAGCATGGTCATAGACGACTCTGATTGATGTAACGTGACCACATCTTGTTAATGGGCCATTTTCTGCAACAATTCAACTTTTGTAAACTTTGTTTTACCACAATAAATGAAATCTTTTAAAGAAAACTGTTGTTTTATGCTTTGTGTTGTGATATCAATTGAGTAATACCCCAGTAACATTAACTTTCGCTGCAAACCATTTTTGGGGGTGTTACATGTATGAGCCAAGGAGGAGAGTCCACATTTCCTCTTTGTCTACTCTCTAGATGATCAACACCTGGCTCCCTCACAACCGTTGATCATCCCTCAAGGGTTTATCTCTAAACCTTACTAACCTCTTTATAAATAGAAGGCATCACACATAAACTCAACAAGTTTTCACACACTTGGGTAAATACTGCTTCACAACAATCTCGTGTGGTTTTTGTTTAAGTGTTACTAGAGCTTCTTGATCCTCATCATTCTCATCGAGTCCTTACCGTTCTACACGGAAAACCAAACAACAAAACCATTCCCATCCTATCTCTTAAACCAATTTACATATCATACGTAAACATAGCACCATCCGTGAGGACCTGATACAAAATAGCCACAAATTTTTCAAAAATTTAAACCTACTTTCACTCATTTCTCACTAAAAAATCTCAAAATCTTTTCCTTTTTGCACAAGTTTCTCAACCAAACATTCTGGTGAACAACCTCTCAAATTTCAGAAATAACCATCGACCACCGCAGACCCATCCAGGTGGACGACCTCACTCACTCAAAGGAGGGTTGACAAACACTCGAAAACGAGGAACACCAGTAAGCTATAAGCCTCACAAGAAAACCACTAGAAGAAGTGCATACAACAAATGAGCCCTTGTATACAACACTCTTCCAAGAAGGACCCACACGAGCCCTTGATGAACATCAAGTTCTCAGGTAAACTTTTCAAGTCAGCCCAGTTCAAGAAGCCAGAGGTCAGGGTAGCTTAGAGGGTGTGAGGGTACAATCTCGGCTAGAAGACTTCCCAACATCGGTGTCAAAAAAACAGACAGGGTGCTAAGGTACATCAGGGAGAAGAGTTGTACTACATCCAGGTCACTCTAGTCGAAACGTTCTACCTGAAACAACTCACGGAAAAGGTTGGCTAGTTCTTAGGTAAACACATTCCACCCCACTTACTCTTTTTCGCATAACAACATACCAGCACTCAGGGTACAACACCACCTAGTACTAACTCCCAAGTTAATATAATTATGAGCCCGACTCAACGCGACACCATGGTATAACTCGAAAAATATTTACGTAAGGAAATTAATAAATGAATCATGTAGACTATAAGTAGTCTAGGGTTGGTTACGAGTTAAATGTACGATTATTTTCGTACGAGATTAAACTACTACAGTTTCTCGTAGAAGTAAATTTACTTGAAAAAATAAATAAATGACGTAATAAGTCGAATAATGTCATCATAAATTTAGAAAGGTTACAAGCCCTACTTTCTAGGCACCATATAAGGGGGATCATACTCCCCTTTCATGACACGCATTGAGCCTCAGGGCATGTTACACTTAGATGCATTATACTTTATTTTACTTTTCAAAAGAATACTTTTAACAAACAGGAAAGATCATCTATAATATTTCTTCAAATATACGATAACAATTCCATTACTTTTAACACAAAGCGTCATATACGATTATTCATACAAGCAACATTTACTTAAACGTAAATTCGCCTTTATGAACATGCTCATAAGAAAAGGTGCCTACGGGTCAAACAAATAGGAGTAACGAACAATTGGGCCAAATACACCTTAAATGAGGCTTCATATTTTACTATATAAAAAATGCAACTCTCATTCTAGGTATCGGACCAACAAGCTGCAATGAGCGTGTTGGGTTTATTGATTCGATGATACAAAACAATAAAGAATGAAACATCAAGGGCTTAAAGTGACAAAGATGGAACCTACAAAAAGATGGAGGGACTTGCTTGCAAAAGAAGATTTATTGTTTAGTCCTTCGTAGAGATTTGTAAACCCTAATCCTCTAGTATATAAAGAGGACATGGGGTGTAGGTTTTGATATACAAGTCTTCCATAATGTAGTCATTAAAGGTGTGTGTGTAACCTAGACGTAGGGTATAAACGCTCAGGGTTAGAGTATGTTTAGTTTAGCCTCAAGGATCTTTGATCCCTGTTACAAGTTTAGTGTAACCGTATTATTCTGATCAAATAATATTTGGGGCTTGGAGTGATTATAAAGATAAACCTTGTGTCAATAACTATGATTTGTTTTATTCCGCTGCGTACCAAGTTTATTGTCATTGTTATTGTTAACCCTAGCGCTCTAAACGATCCATGGAGTCTATCAAACTCCACAATTGGTATCAGAGCTTGGGGAGCTCGTTACCTAGGGATTCGCAAGGTTTTATTGGTCGAAGAATGGCGAAAGATTAAAAAAAATTCGAGTCTGAAATTTTTCGTATATGTTTCTGCAGCACTGTTTTGTAACGATCATAACTTTTTCGTTAACCGTTGGATCGTGACGAAATTTTAGGTGGACGTTCTCTATATATTCATCTAACTTTTCACCGAAGGAATTTTCGATCTGAGCTTCCAGTAAAAAGTTATTCATTGTCGAAGTTGGCTGCTGAAGGGTTTTCAGAAACAGGTTTATTATTCGAATTTTTTGGGTTTATGAGGACGGTGGATTTTTGCATGCTGGTCAAGGATTATAACATGTTACTACTGCCAAATATCTCATTAATAAAGTTGCTCGACTGATCTCACATCAGATTGATTTGCTACTTAGTCATGTTAAGGTACCTTGAATCATTGGTTACTGATGGGATACGTTAAATAAGTTACTGCTCGGGTTGAAGGATTGGTACTGGTCGTGGATTTGTTGAGTGATGTTACTAATGGTTTGACGTTTAACACTGCTCTCAACATGTTTTTAAGGGCTGTTGCATTTTCTTTGTAACCGCTGCTAGCTTATATCGAAACCACTGCTAGCATCGACCGTTTCTCGTAACCACTGACAAGCTTCTCAAAACCACTTCTAGTTTATCGAAACCACTGATAGCTTTACTTGTAACCACTGATGGGCTTATCGAAAGTAACCACTGCTAGTTTAAGCGAGTTTCTACTGCTCGTGGTTTTATTGGTCATTAAAGTTTCAAGCTAAGAATAAAGATGGTTTTATTCGTCGTGGTTTTACTACTCGTGTCCTACTGCTACTTGACATGGTACTCCGTATTATGTTTATTATTTATGTTGTCAAAGAGATTCTTTAACATGTTGTGGTAATTAGTTGGGACCTACAAATCTTGTATGCATGGACCATCAAATTTGGTATACGAATATATTCAACATGGAATTTACGTTTTCAACAGTACATGATGGTACAAGTTTTGGTTCATTGGTTTGCTATAGGATAATGCACACATGTGAATGGTTTTGGTTTCTCGTTGAGATTGGAAGATGTTGGACGACACACACATGAGATATTGGTTTACACACAAAGGTTATTGGAAGTTGTTCTTAAAAGTTTTAAAAAGCTAGTTTTTGGTTTCTATTGATTAATTGATTACGAAGGAGGTTATTTATCACTTATTTGAAGGTGAAGTGGAATTACTTGGATACGTGTTTTATCATATCTTAAAAGTATCATACCTACTTTTAAGGTAATTTGTTCGTGCTTTAATGATTGTGACGAAGAATTGACAAACACTTTAAGGAGTGACGTTATTGTGCTCAGTGATTATTGTCAAGAGATTGCGGTCTCCTTATACATTGGTTAGTATACGTTCAGAGTCACATGGATAAACAAGACATAAGATGCAAGTTTGGGTGATTTTACTTCTTCATCAAGTTCGTTATATTTGGTTTTCTTCACAAGTGATCATTACATGGAGCTTACAGATTTGAAGAATTTTTTTGATGTTCATGCACCACTCAAGGGGAAGTTTCTACTGTTTACATTCTCTATTTATTGATAACAAAAAGGGGAAGAGATATTGGAGTGCGATGGCATGGATTAAGGGGAAGACAAAGGAAGACAAGAATGTTTCATTCATGGTGAGATGTTTACATCTCAACTTCTGCTACTTCGTCTAGGGAATTTTGTACAAGAACGTATTTGTTTTGTCATCATCAAATAGGGGAAGATTGTTGGGTTTATTGATTCGATGATACAAAACAATAAATAATGAAACATCAAGGGCTTAAAGTGACAAAGATGGAACCTACAAAAAGATGGAGGGACTTGCTTGCAAAAGAAGATTTATTGTTTAGTCCTTCGTAGAGATTTGTAAACCCTAATCCTCTAGTATATAAAGAGGACATGGGGTGTAGGTTTTGATATACAAGTCTTCCATAATGTAGTCATTAAAGGTGTGTGTGTGTAACCTAGACGTAGGGTATAAACGTCTAGGGTTAGAGTATGTTTAGTTTAGCCTCAAGGATCTTTGATCCCTGTTACAAGTTTAGTGTAACCGTATTATTCTGATCAAATAATATTTGGGGCTTGGAGTGATTATAAAGATAAACCTTGTGTCAATAACTATGATTTGTTTTATTCCGCTGCGTACCAAGTTTATTGTCATTGTTATTGTTAACCTTAGCGCTCTAAACGATCCATGGAGTCTATCAAACTCCACAGAGCGGGTTGCTTTTTAGATAGCTAGTGATCGATAGTACCGGATATAACGTGTACTCCAAATAAAAAAAACACAAGTACTTGCTATCAAAAAGTTAAATTTAAATCAAACTTTCAACCAAAAACACTATTTAAGTATGCAAAAACTTAAATCGGTTGAACAAACAGGCTACAAGCTACACATTCTTCATGTTTAACTGATCACTAAACATAAGAATACATCACATACAATAAATTGGCTAACCACCAATTTCATTAAGACTCAGGGTCAAGGCACCCTAGCTAAAACCCATGACCACATAAACTGGTAAAATACAAAATTCATACCAAAATGCCATGTCCATTATACAAAGCCCAAGATACAAAATTTGGCACAATAAAAAGTTGAGCATCAGTTTCACCAAAACACCCTAAGACATTGGGAGTAGCAAGGCAAATATAGTAAATTGACTTAACATCATTTTCACTACGAAGCCATGACATGATAGATAAACAAAGTGTTTATTATATTATGTGATCCAGGATGTACAACACCTTGATCAATCAAAAACCCAGAGCGATATAAACCTGGTATTACCTAAGTTTACTTACACAAAAGTACCTATGCATAGACATTGATCAAAAGTAACAACTGTTCAAAATAAAAGGCCCAATACAAGGGTCAAACCATGTAAGACTTTGTAAAACACTACAAAGAAATTAGACATGAAAAGAGGAAGGTGCATTAGGGTTGGGAGCAACAGAATCAGCCAATAGATCATCAACATCTTTATCTTTGATTGCCAAAAGATCCAACAAGTAGGGCCAAGACTTGGTGCTTAACTCAGATGCCTCCTCAGTCACCTTCTTCGCAACATCCTCATCCAACATAAGCTTTGATGTGGGTAGATCAGGGAACTTAGCATGAATATTATTGGAAAACTTATGAGCACCCAAGGACACAGTCCTCTTCTGAACACGGAAAAAATCATGCATGTACTTAAAGAGCAAAGCAAACGATTAAAAAACACATGAAGCTCTTCCAAAAGCCTCCTATTTTGAGTCTTAAAAAAAGTAGCATTAGACTCAGCAGTTATGGCAAGGTCATCATGCAAGTTCTTGGCCTCAGCCTTAGACTCAGCAATCTGCCTTTTCAGGTTAATTGATTCGTCTTCATGCACTTAGCAACACCGGCTTCATTAGCCTTCAAAGTCTGGAAGGATTTCTCCTTCTCAGCAGTCACCCTGAGAACCGTCTCTTGTAGACTCTTAACCTGGGCCTCAAGCTCTATTCTGCAAGGCGCACCAGCTTGCACCAATTACTCTTCTAGACTTTTTACATGATCCTTTGATGTGTCGTTGTGTGTAGGTAATTTGTATTCAAGTTTTATTATTTATTTTATGCCGACTTTACCTATTAACTAACACTAACGGGCAGTGTACCCGATCATTTATAGGTTCGTTGGTAAGTATGGTGTGGATCACTAAGAATGGAAGCTAACACTTAAATCTGTCAGTATTTTAATTTCCTAAGTTAGTTTATTTAAACCTAATTCTAATGCAGGAAAAAGTCTTTTAGACTGAGAGACTGTCATGAGATTTAGATTTAATAAAACAGTAAATGAGACTGATAACACACACAAGCAAAAACACAGACAATAGAGAAGAGGTCAAGCCAATAGTCAGGAGAACATATTAACCAATTTAATCAAATAAATGCTAGATTTGTCTATGTGTTTTAGTGATTGTCCATTTGTACTTCATTCGTTGGTGGTTTTCTAATGTAAGCTAGGTGGTATTTCTCCCCTAAACTCGAGGTTTTAAACAGATTAATCCTGTTACAATTAACCGAACCCGCATAAAGTTTCACAGTTGATTATAATCTATCTGCTATACGTTATCGCTACCAAGGTGAACAACAAGTGCTTTATTACAAATTTGTGCCCTAACCTTATACCTAGTAGCCTAATGGTTTAGTAGCCTAATGTGACTCTCCCGAAATAATGTTCATCGTCCACTTTACGCTATCATGAATTAAGGACTATCAATGAATCAAGAATCAGTTGAATGAGAGATCTAACATATGCATAAATGAGTAAAAAGTGATAAACATAATTAGCATGCAACGAAAGAGTAAACAATCCACATAAACAAATCAAAACATTAAATAATCATAACTTGGCTAGTACCTACAAGTATTAGCCCATAATCTCAGTAATCATATTCAGAATGATTAAAGTATAAATCATGAAGGAAAATTCACTAACCGAACGATTATAGCGTAGTATATGAATTACAATAGTTCTCCTATGGAATTATAGCACTAGCAGGACCTTCTTGGTCTTATTTAGTCTTCTGGTTTCGTACTTGGTGGTTATAAGCTCTCTGAAAACCGGATAGGTTTTCTATTTATAGGTTTTCGAATACAGTCGACACGGTGTATTGGGTTGACCAATACGACGTATCCGAGTAACTTCGTGTGGGTTCAAGATTATTATATTTTAGAATATTCGTACACCGCCTTCCTGATACAACGTATAAGGTTGATGAATATGATGTACCAGGTCTTCTTATCTTGGATATCTGGTAAAGTAATCGTGTTGGATACGACGTATCTTCTGAAGTAGATATGACGTATCTGGACTAAAACAAGTCCATTCTTCTTGTTGACCAAAGTTTCATATACGACATATCCAATATTTGGATACATCGTATTTTTCAAAGTCAAGTAATAGCCTTGATAATCGTCCAAGTCTTGATATACGGCGTATATGTCTAGAATGATACGGCGTATTCTTGTTAGTTTGGTGGACTTTCTTGAACTTGATCGCATTTTGCTCCAAAACATGTCCATTATTGCTAACTTTCACCAATTACTCGATAATAACCGAGATTTACAAAAGTAAGTGATTAAGTATCAATTCTCATATAAAATGATATAAAACGAGCAATATGCATAGGATAAATGATGCTATAAACTTGAACCTATTTAATGTCATCAACCTCCAACTTGGACTTTGTAGCCTCATCAACTCCCAAAAGTTTCTTCAACTTAGTCACCTCATAACTAGCCCGATGTGCACACCCCGCACTACCTATCCAAATCACAAGTGAAAGACTTAGTTATAGATGCACACGTACAAGTAAAAAAATACAAGAAAGAAAAAAACAACTATACCATCTCCAACCTGGACCTCACTCGTCCCAAAGACATCATCATTGATTCTCCTCGACTTAGATTTCTTTCGAGAAGACATACTCGACCCTGAGTGATGCGCGTATAACGCGTTCGGGGTCAAAGTAAACTTCCTTTTCATCGAGCAAGTTTTTCAACACCCTAGGCAGTGAACCTAATCGTTGTAGTGTGTATTAGGTAAGCCTCGGGTATTGATATCATTCTCTAGGGGAATAGGAATGCTAGTGAGAGATGTACTACGCTAAGGTTTGAGGTTAAGGAAGATTATTTTTTATCTTTTTATAATTTTTTATAAAGCTAAGGGTAAAATCTCGAGGTTTGGATTTGGGGGTTGGTACTTCTACCGATTACTCTACTTATCTAATTATCTAAACTAAGGGGTAGTCTATGTTTATTGATGTGTGCTCGTATGATGATTAAAAATGTGTCTACCTAGATACTATTACTCCCTAGTTATCTTTTATTGGTGGTTGAATTGTCACGTCCTTATTCTTAACGCGTTGTGTTTTTAAGGTCGTAGGTATGCGTTTATCCCTAACTCTTTGAGACTACCTTAAGGTTATTGCCTACGAAATCTCTAGGATTCATAAACTAACTCTAAGGTTATCTTTGGATGTTTAGTCTACAATTCCGCTAAGTGAGTATAAACTAAGGTTCACAAAGATTACTCAAGCATTAAAACCACAACGATAGCCTAGTGCAATCCTAAGCCAATTACAATTAAGATAAGAGACAACCAATCAATAATTAATAACTAGGTTTCATATATCTAAGCAAACACACAAGAAACGTAGCCGGATATGTTAAACATGCAAGCATACACACATACAATCGAAGACATAATGAAATCAATGAAGTAAATTACTTATCATGATGTAAAATAGGGTATGAGAACCCTAAGATATTGTCCAAACCGGACCAAAATTGTGTTAGGTTTTTACTCCACAAGTCTACCTCCTAAAATTCTAAAAATTCGATTTCTATATATAATTTTACAACTGCGACGACGTCACCTTATAGTTGGGACGCCGTCAGATCGCCTTCATTAGGGTTTCGTCTTGGCCAAGTCATCATTGGGACGGCGTCACGTTGTGGTTGTGACGCCGTCGCCTTTCGATAGTGACGCCGTTCGAATCGGATCTAGGTCGTCCGAGAAGAAAAGTCTTCATGACGCCTTACTTTTCAAAGCCCGACGCCGTCGGTGCAAAATAGCAAAATCATTCTCGAGTCGTCACAAATTTCATTACATAGAGAGGACGGTGTTGCCCTCTGTTTGGGACGCCGTCGGTGTAATTCCAAAGACTTGAGTGTCTTGATCTTGACTTAGCCATTTTCTTCATATATTCACTCCGTTTCGTCCAAAAATGCATCATTCCAGCATTTTTCTTTCAAGAGACTAAAAAGTGAAAAGAAACGAAATTAAGCAGTAACGGATATGAAAGTGGGCGATTAAGGGCTTAAATGACCCCTTAAAAGTGTATGTTTTAAATCCTTATCACTAAGGCAATAAAAACCTCAACATTAGCAGCTTTGTCAGATTCTACTTCTTCATCATCTGAAATAGGGTACACAGTCATCAATGAGGTAACATTCAAAGGTTCATGAGGCGAGGGGGTTAGTTTTCTCACCAGAAGTAGCAGCCTCACTCCCACTATCCTCGATACCCTAACGATTCCTCTTCCGAACCAAGCACTTAGATAAAAGAACTTAGTCATCCACATCCTCCATTGCATGGTCGATGACAGGAACTTCACCCACTGACATAGGTGGAGAAGGAGGATGAGGATTACTACTAACATTAGGAGTTACTTGAATGACTTGCTCAAACCTAACATTCACACCCTCGTCATCAGATTCGACAAGCATCAAGATAATATCCGTCACTGCAAAAAAGATAAAAAGCTTATGGTTAGACCAAATCGCGAAAGTTAAAAGCCATAAAAGCATGCGAAAAACAGACAACTCAACCTCACCATTCCTATGAATTACATGGACTTCCCCAAACCCCCACCATTGGCTCAGTTGTCCAACATTAAAACACCTTCAACATTGGACTCCTAGATCGATATACTCTAACCAAACTAATTATATAGCTTGTTAAGGGTTTAATAACTTCGGATAAATCCTAAGTTGTTAACAATGAAACACTGAGTAATCTCTATTAAGTACGCGGAATTTACTTAACAAAGCTAAGAAGAATATAACTTTAACTTTCAATGATTTTATTAATAACTCTAAATCGGCTTGTTATGCAGACTCTTAAACAACTCTAAAACACTAATAATAATCGTACTTTAGGATTCTAAAACATATATCTCTAATGCCAATCAAGGGGTCCTTTTATAGACTTAAGGATAACCCTAATCGTTTTACAATTTGTATTCTTGTACGACAAGTAATCTAAACAAAGAATATTCTAGAATAACAAAGCTTTTCATAAACGAATATAGCAGTTCTTTAGCTTTGCAGTACTTTGACTTCGACAGCAGTACTTTGACTTTCTCTTTAGCAATACTTTGACTTTTTCCAGTACTTTGTCATTCTTCAGCACTTTCATATCCCAACAATCCTCCCCTAACTTGAATTCTACTTGCTTGACTTCAAGTTTCCTTTGTATATTCAGCTTTAACATCTTTGTCTTCAAAGAGGGATTGTGGCTTTATCTTCAAATTTTGTCTTTGTAGATTCTGTGCTTATATCATCAAAGTAATCTTTATTCTTTAGAAATTATTCTTTACAACATCTTTGATCAGTAACCTCTTTTCGTAAATATTCAAAGAAGCTCCATCTTTTCAAAGAACATAAGACATTATGTACATTAATTCATTTAAGTTTCACTATTCTCATCACTTCCGGTGTGTAAACTCCCGTGAGAGGTGAATCATTGAAAATTTAATGGATTTGATGTCTCTTTACCAAAGCCATTAACTCGAGTAGCCAAATGTTTTGATGTGTAAGATCATGGTACATTGATAACCATATGATTTTTAGCAAATCATCGCCTATCAATGATTTGATTTGTCTTTATCAAAAGTCGCACTTTTGGACTAGTTAGTTCTTTCAATCATGGTGAACTAATTACCATATAATGGTTTTTCCACAGCCTTTACCACAAGCCATTTTCTTGTGGGCTAGCCAACTCTTTACATTTACTGATATGGTGAGTTGATTACCATACAACTTATTAGCAAGTTGTCAACTATAAAACGGATTTGAGATATCTTTACCAGAGCCATTTGCTCATGGATTAGCCAATCCTTTTGTAACCATGGTGGATTGATAACCTATTGGTGTTACCATCTCAAAAACCATTTATTTCTTTTAACCTTTGTTTCAAAATATTTATCACTTAACAAAAGTTTTCATTCAAAATCATTAAGCGGTTTAAAGTCGCAAGCGATACTTTGATGAAAGTACTGTTTGATCGCGATACTTTGAATAAAGTACTGATTCTTCAAAAATAATTTATTCAATAAAAATTCATACCAGTTATGCATCATCATCAGCCATAGCCATCCATCTGATAAACAATTTGATGACCAGAAGAGCAGTTTCATTATCTTCTTCAACTTCCATTCCATGCTCTAGCATTCTCCTCATGACATCTGATGTAAGCGGATATCTTCTATCTGCTAGCATGTGAATCATAGTCCCATCTTCTAACTCTAGAACATGTACTCCAGATTCCTCAAAGAATCTCCAGCTAATAATCTCCCAATCTTCTTGATTTTTACAAATCTCTTCAGTACTTGTTTCTTCAGTTTCCCAAACAGTTGTGAGATCTCCAAGCAAGATTAAACCAACTCCTTCTGATGGAATGTGTTCAAAGTATTCTTGCACCAAATGAAATAGATGAAACAAATCATCTCTATCTATTATGTGCAATAGATCCCATAGCATATTAAACACTCTGAAGCTTTCAACTTCTCTGTGAAACATTAGATAATTTCCATCTTTAGATTCTACAACTTCAAAAGTAGTTATTGGAGACTTTTTCTTCTTATTTTCTGTCTTCTTTTCTGCATCAGCTTTAGAATACTCAAATTCTACAATTCTTAAGTAATTCCTCAGTTCATCATTAGTATCAGATCTTAATTCAACTTTCTTTGATGGCTGAACATCTTTAACTTCAGTTGTTCTTTTCTTTTAAGTTTTCTTTCTTTCATCTTCTTTCTGAGTATCAACCTCTTTATAGTCTTTGATACTATCAACTTGTTTCTGATAAGCTTCTCTAACAGCTTCATACAAACCTTTCATCTCAACATAATTCAACTTATTCAATCCAATATATCCTTGCTTCTTTAAATAATCCATCATTGCATTCCTTTCCTTAGCAAGATTTGGTCTTCTTGGTAGAGCAGAAACAGGAATAGGTGACTGTAATGGTACAGTAGCTTCAACATTCATTTCTTCTTGTAACTTTCTATCTGCTTCTTCATTAGCAACTTTAGCATTTAATTCAGCTTGTACCTTTCTAGTTGCTTCCTCATTCATTGCAACTTGAGCAGCCCTTATTTGTGCTCAAGTAAGCTTATTCTTCTTTGTTTCTACCATCTTACCTTTTCCTTTATCTTTAGGATCTATCACAGGTTGAGATTGAGAAACTTGATGTTGTTCTTCAGCAACTCCTGGAATGCTAACACTCCTTGGTTTTGATAAATCATGCAATATTTCAGCAATGGTTTCATCATCACTTGCAATGTGTATTGGTTTGAGAGTATCAACTTCTTCTTCTTGTGGAATTGTTGAAGGACCAGCTTCTTCTTCAAAATCTAACACCCTTGGTGTAATTAATTCTTGTCGAGATGTTCCTTGAAAGCCAGTACTTTGATCGCCAGCACTTGATCATCGCATTTTTAACACCGCCTTCTTTGTGCTCAAGATTTTGAAGATTTACATGTGCTTCAAGATTTGAGGTTCAGTCTCCTTTTCTTCATGAAATTCAACATCTTCTTTCAAATTCTCTTCTTCTAAATTCCTCCCCAATTGGACAGAAGAATGTTGTTGAACCTTTTTGCCTTTGGTGGTCTTCTTTATTTGCCTTCGCTTCTTCTTTTCAACTTTGACCCATAACCTGTGATGTGTAACCAATGGCCATACAAAGTTCTTTAATCTTCTAAACTTAAACCTCAACTTCTTAATCTGAGTGGCCTGTTTATCAAAAGACTTCTGCAATCTGACTAATGCCCTTGTCAGAATATAATTATCTAACACTAATCTTTTAGGGGGTATAGGAGCATTATCTCCTCCAGAAGATGATGAGAGAACTTGTTCTGGTGTCTCAATAGGAGGAGTAGTATGGGGTGATGAGGTGGGAGAAACTGCAATACCTTCATTAATATCGCCCGTGTGAAGCAAGACCTTGAGATGCGCCTGTTGAGAAGCAGTACCTTGAGCGGTACCTTGAGTAGCTTGAGTACCTTCTCAAGCGAGTGACTTCTCTTCATCACTATCTTCAGCCTCATCGCTAATAGCTTGAACAATCTCCATCATTGAAGTAGTCAATGGAGTGGTCCTTCCAGTGAATGAATCACTCTTCCTAGCCATGAAAGTGAAAATCTTGGCTGGTTGCACCACAACAGGTAGAAGACTTGTAGGCTTTGGCACGTCAGTAAGTTGCTTATTCAAGAACACTTGAATAAACCTTGGATACATCAACCATCTTGATCCATTTGAAATATGAGATAACATTCCATCAAGAATTAGCCGTGAAAAATTGAAAACACGATTTGTAGCTAATCCCACTATAGCAGATGCTATGTTTGAACCAAATTGCTCCCATGATGTACTTTTAGCACTAATACAATGAAGCAATACATGAACTAAATACTTCCAGTGTGGACTGAATAAGGGTTTCTTGAAAGTTTGTGCAGTTAAGGACCCTTCATATCCAATGTTGCTGCATGTATCCCAAATCAATTGCTTATCAAACCGAACAACCCCTTCTTCATCATCAAACAATAAATCTTCTCAAATTGAGGCTTCAGAAACCTTCACAATCTTCCCAGCAACTTTAGCTTGAATATACGAATCATCATTCTCCATATGAACCCTAGCAGTTGCCCAAAATTGATGAATCCATGGCTCAATGATATCTGGTTCCACTAAAAGTGCATAACTAATCGGTGATCCGGTGAGAAAATCAATGATGTCATGGAAGATGACATTAGCTTCAGTTTTGTCTAAATTCGCCACCATGTTGTGTTTTGAAACTGTATTACGATTCGCCATTGATGATTTATTAACTAACAAAGTGATTTGATGAAGAATATAGGTGAAAGAGAGAGAAATATGGAAAAGATTATTAGGTATAAAGTTGAGAGGGAAATTCGGAGAGTAGTTATGTATGGGTGAGATTTAAAAAATCACAACCCTAAATAACAAAGTTACCGTTAGTGAAGTTTACCCCTCAATATTACCGTTGGAACAGTACTTTGATACGACACGTGTGCAAGATTTTCAAAAGCAAGATTTTCAAAGCAAGACTTTCATAAAACCAAAAGCAAGATTTTTCCATTCTCCTTTGATAATAGAAAACACTTCAAATAAACATGAATTTCCTCCCTCAAGCAATGCATAGGACTATACTTACACTAAATAGTCCTCCCTCAAATGCACTTTCAAGAATTAATCATGCCAATGCTTACCACCAAATGATTGAATCTTGAAACATCAAAGCCTTTGGTGAGTAAGTCACTACATTATCATCTGATGCACCTTGACAACATTAATGAGCCTATGCTCATAACAATCTCGATGAAGTGGTGCCTAATCAATGTGCTTGGTCTTGGAATGATAAACCTGATTCTTCACAATGCAAATAGTACTCTCATTATCAATATTGATAGGAGTATTCTTGAAATTGAACCCATAATCCAATAGTTGATTCTCGCATCCACAAAACTTGTCCACAACAGCTTGCAGCAGCCTACGATTCTCGCTTCATAGAGGATGTTGCTTCTTACACCGCCATGAGACTAATATTCTTCCAAGATATTGGCATCCTCCGATGGTTGATCTTCCGTCATAGTTGTCACCGCATAATCACTATCCAAAAAGCTTCCAAGTGAAAAGGTGAATCCTTTGGATACCACAACCCCAACTTAGGTTGTTGTTTCAAATAACTAAAAATTCTCTTACGCATTCGGATGAGAGACCTTAGGTGAGACTTGATATCTTGCACATAAACAAACAAAGAAACATGATATCGTGCCTAGATGCAATGAGATACATAAGACAACCAATCATTGATCTCAGATAACTTGACTTCAACAGTTGTCCATCTTCATCTTTTCCCAAAGAGTTGATAGACTTGATAGGTGTAGTTACCGCTCATAGCATCAAAATTGAACTTCTTAAGTATGTCAGATAAATACTTGTCTTGACTGATAAAAATTCCCTCCTTTGACTGCTTAACTTGAAGTCCCAAAAAGAAAGTTAACTCACCCATTGAACTCATTTGAAATTCATTTTGCATCAGCTTTTCAAACTCCTTAACCATGGACTGTTTGGTAGCTCCAAATATGATATCATCAACATACACTTGAACCAACATGATATCCTTCTTGTCTCTTTTGATAAACAAAGCCTTGTCTATAGCTCCTCTCCTGTAACCATGTTGCAAAAAGAAGGTAGAGAGCCTTTCATACCAAGCTCTAGGTGCTTGATATAAGCCATAAAGAGCCTTAACAACTTTGTAGACTTTGTTTGGATGTATAGGATCTTCAAAACCAGGAGGTTGTTTAACAGACACCTCCTCTGTAATCTTGCCATATAAAAAGGCACTCTTGACATCCATTTGATAAACCTGAAATCCCATATAAGATGCAAACGCAAGGAAGATTCGAATTGCTTCAATCCTTGCTACTGGAGCAAATACTTCATCATAATCTACTCCTTCTTCTTGTCTGTAGCCTGGTGCAACTAGCCTTGCCTTGTTCTTGATAACATTCCTTCTTTCATCTCTCTTGACTCTGAACACCCATCTTGTACCAATGACCTTCTTTCCATCAGGTAGATCACATAATACCCAAACTTCTTGAAACTTGAATTGAAGAAGTTCTTCTTGCATAGCTTCAACCCAACTCTCTTTATTTAATGCCTGAGTTATATCCTTGGGTTCTTCTTGAGAGATAAAGCAAGTGAACAGGCATGTTTGATGATCTTTATGATTTAACCTGTTTTGTTTGTAAACAAAGCTAATCAAAGCATTATGTGGTGTAGAAAAGCCTTTAGCTTTGTTTCTTGTCATTATTCCAGAAGTAGAAGGACCAATGATTTGATCAGTAGGATGATTCTTATGAATTCTTAAGATAGGAGTCTGTGGAACTTCATAATTATCACCCAAATTAGTGAACTCAGCATCTTCATGAGGATCTGAGAAAATACCTTGATCTTCAAACTCATCATCAGTATCTTCTAAACCAGGCATGGTTGGATCATCCAAATCATCCAAAGTGTCATATCAGTGCAAGAAGATTTTGATCAAAAGCATTGTCACCAAAGTAATCGTGAGTAAACTCTGCAGTCTTGTTCTTTTTCTTTGCTTCCTCATAAGCTCTTCTCTATTCATCATCATAAGAATGTGCTATAACATCTTGAAAAAGCATCTGATTAAGTTCATCTTGAATAGATTGATCCTCAGTAGATAATGAGGATTTTGGCTCATCAGTACTTTTCTTTGGATCAATAGGTATGTGTTCTTCATTAGGAACAGCATCAGGGCTAATATGGACTCCATGAACAACATACTGTAACTCTTCTCCATTGTGTACAGGTTGATTTTCTTCTCTAACAGGTACATAGTTCATAGAAGGAGTCAAAACTTCAAGATCAAACATCCAATCAGGACCTTTACCCTTCCGATTTTCTTGATCTTCTAAAATTCAACATGAAGACAATCTTGAACCTTCTTGGTGACTCATTGTACACTCTAAAGCCTTTGTTGTTGGTGCAATACCCTAATAGGTAACCTTCTTCCGACTTGCCATCAAATTTGCCCAAATTATCAATGGTGTTGAGAATAGTGAGAGGGCATCCAAAAGGCTTCATAAATCGTATGTTGGGTTTGTTTCCATCAACAACTCATAAGGTGTCTTCATTGAGGTTTTGTGATGATACTGTTAAGCACATAGCAAGCAAGACTTACGACTTGACCCGAAATTGAATAGGTAATTGTGAATCGCAAGCATAGTTCGGCCGCTTCAATCAAAGTCCTATGATTTCTCTCGCAACACCATTCTCATTGTGGTGTTCTTGCAATGTTGAACTCCTCTTGATCCCTTTGTTGGCACAAAACTCATCCATAAGCTTGTTCTTGAATTCAGTCCCATTATCACATCTAATACCTCGAACCTTGAGTCTCAATTAGTTTTCAAGTGCTATTATAAGATTATGAATAGCATCAAAAGTATCATCTTTAAATCCCAAGAAAAATACCCAACTAAATCTACTGCAATCATCTGTCACAACCAAGTAGTACTTTTTCTTGTTTAGGCTTGCAATTGAAACAGGTCCAAACAAATCCATATGCAGCAGCTCCAAAGGTTCTCTAACAGTCCTTTCCTCAAGCTTCTCACATGAAGCTTTGTGTTGTTTACCCTTCTTACACGCCAAACAGGAGTGATCATTCTTGTAAGTCTTTGAAGGTAAACCTCTAACTAAATTCCATTTGACCAGTTTGTTGATATTCTTGAAATTTACATGGCCCAATCTTCTATGCCACTGATGTACTTCCTCAGATGTTGCTTTTGCCACTAAACATGTGGCTCTCCCAGAAGAGTGAAGACTCTTCATATCCGTGATCAGACATCATTGGTTCTTGGTACTCTAAGAACTACCAAGTTATCATCAACGATTTGAATTCGGGAAAGGATGAGACATTCGTGTGTCGCTGAATAACACAGGTGCCTTTATCACGATTTGAGAGACTGACAAAAGGTTGAACTTGAGCTCCTTCACATATCTAACATTCTCAAAATCTATACGCCCTACTTTGATGGTTCCTTTTCCAGCGATTCTTCCTCCATTAGGATCATTCCCAAATGCAACTCTTCCTCCACAAATAGATCTAAAATCTGACAGAATCTCCTTGTCTCCTGTCATGCTTCCAGAGCAACCACTATCCACAATAACATGATCTTTAAGCTCCTCCTTTGGGTTGCCCTGCACAAAGATAAAAGAGTTAGTGTCTTTTAGGAACCCAATCCATTACTGACTTGTGTTCCCCTTGTGAAGTAACATACTCAAATTCCTTGAGGATGTAATCTTCACGCTTTTGTAGACGTAATCAAGCATTATCTTTTGTTTTAAAACTTGTGGTGGATTTTCAAAGAAACTTTCTTTTCAACAAAAATCTCCTTTTCTTTTACCACAAAATCATCTTTATCAAAAATCTCTGTTTCACCAAGACTTGTTGAAAGTACTGTTTGTTCATCATCGCATTTTCCTTCTTAACCCATTTAATTTTAACTTCATTGTAGAGTCCCTTGATCTAGCTACTTTCTTGGAGTTGTAACACCTTCTAGATTGATAGTAATTAGATCTCCTAGGTTTCCTATTCCAAGAGGTGTTAGGTAAAAGCGAGCAAGACTTTGAGAAAGCATTGTATTTTGCTTAACAGTACCTTGGAAAGTGTTTGAAGGTCTTGGAGGTTTTGAAAAGGTCTTCTCTAGTGAGGGTGCCTATATTCGGTGAGAAGTTTCTATGGTTAACCCTAT
The DNA here is from genome assembly GCA_022545495.1 of Chrysanthemum lavandulifolium. NCBI lineage: Eukaryota > Viridiplantae > Streptophyta > Magnoliopsida > Asterales > Asteraceae > Chrysanthemum > Chrysanthemum lavandulifolium. Next base: position 163,952 of record JAHFWF010000161.1, on the reverse strand, counting down.
GTTAATGATTCCAAGTCGGTCTAGTCTCCTTGGTTTTGGTTGATGCTGCTCTTTGGGAACTTACTTAGGTACTCAATGTAAGTCACATCCTTAATCAAATGATCGTGACTAAAACAAACGAAACATAGTTTTGATCCGTAATCCTAAAATTTCTTCTTCTATGTGTATTAACAAACCCGTCACGACTTCTAGGTGAATGATTAAACTGCTTTGACCAAAATTGTCCCAAAAGATTTAGCATTATTGTGAAAAGATTTTCTTAAAGGTATCATTGAAGGTGTAGCAAGATTTTGAGGTGAAAGTAGGTGAAAGTTGCTTGCTTTTAGCATCATCTACCTTAGGTGTCTCAACAGTTTCTTTTTGGGTTTCAGAGCTAGATTGACCAATAAGCTTCTTTCTAAACTCTAAGCTATCTACACCAAAACGAGAAACATAAGGTCTAATAGGTTGATGACTACCAGTGGGATGTGGGACAGCATGATAACCCTTGTCTTTCTTATATTCAGGAGGTGGTTCACTAAATGATTCCTCATTACTAGATGTGTCAACATAGTTAATAAGCTCATCATCACTAGTGGTTATATCCTCAAAATCAAGGTCATCCTTATCACTAGGTGGGTTTTCTTCACACTCATGAAATCCATACCAAAACCTAGACCAGTCCTATTGTAAGCTCTTATTTGTTTTTGAACATAAGAAACATGAGAAAGACCAGATTCTTTCCGGGCATCAAACTTTGCTAACAATTCATCTCTCTCTTAGTCGGTTTCAATTTGAAATCTTACAATTTAACTTCCATTCATTTAATTTTAACGATAATCCTCGTTGTTCATACTTTTCTGCCCAAGCCATCTCATTATTTTCATGTGTTATAATTTTGGCTTCCATAGACTCTAAAGTTATTTGATAACCTGCTACCTCAGACCTAGCCTTTATACAGTTATCTCTTTCAATCACATAACTATTATGTATTTTTTGATAAAAGTCATGACAGTTTGAGCATACCTCAGATATAGGGGTTGAGCTTGGTGAAGTAGCCATCATAGCAAGTAGAACAGATCATCTTCACTCTCCATGCTCCACCAAAGCTTCCATAACCATCTTTAGACTCCATAGCAAAGATGTCCAGGTTCCTCATCAAAAGTCGTGCTCCGCACAAACTCTTCCACAGCTATCATACAAGAGGTTACTAGTTCATCATCAAACTCAAGACTCAACCAACCTATGATAGATTCTCTTGAGCAACCAAAGCTTTTGTTTCGTAATAGGAATTTCTTTCAACTCTAGCTTTGGTTTCTCAGTCATCCTGTTTGCTTGATATTTAGCAAACCTGCATTCCCTTGCAAAATGTCCAGTCTTTTGACAATTGAAGCATTCAATCTTGGATTTGTCAAAAGTGATTCTCTGTTTTGACTTGAAGTCAATGCCTCTTCCTGTCTTCTTCATAAACTTCTTTATCCTTGCAGTGATCATAGCAACTTGTTACCTGATATCAATTTCTTCAAGAGCATCATCTTCAATCTGTGAGAGATCTTCTTCATAGGTGACAGGTAAAGTAGCTTGTTGTGCAAAGAAAGAGCATACGACTTCATCTGAGTGGATGGTATTTGTTGGTGTGGGTTGCTGAGCAAAGGTGGGGGTAGTGTAGGCAACATTTTGATTTTTTGAGTAGGAGAAGCAAGATTTTTAGTGGAAGTACCGCCTCTCTTTCGAGATGACAAAAGGCAATCTTGTGAGATTTTGAACTAGTTTGCCCATTCATCTCATGCTCATACACCTTCGATGATTGTAAATATCATCAAAGTCCATTACATCCGCACTGTGTTATCCTCGATCATAGTAGCAATCACATGCCATGTCGATGGCAAACTCCTTAAGAACTTTAGATTAGCATCTTCAACTGAAACCTCTGCTGTATAGCTCCAAGATGTCGAGAAGGTTTTGAATCATCATAAGCGACATCAAGGCTTTCTTTCTCCAACAAAGAATGTTTCAAATTGTCACGATATGTGCTTATTCACATATCTTTTCATTATCAAACCTGACCGAAAACAACCAAGGAAAAGCCGCTTATTGCTTATATTTGTGGTTTTCTTGAGTTTGTGCTTGTGCGAGAACGGATATGCAAAACACGCAAAAGGATCCAAATCGATGTAAACCGAGCACGAGAGATCAAGAGAGTTTTAATGAGCTGGAAGGTCAAGATTGTGTATTTTGGAAGATTCTATTCTCAAAAGATGATTTTTGAAGTTTCGAGATAAGTTTGAAGAAAAGTCAAGTTCGATCCCCGCATTTTTAGAGTTGGCAAATTTGATCCCCAAGTTTCAAAAATTACGTAAGTCACCCTGGATTATTTGAGAATTACATGATTGGTCCTTAATGAGATTTTCGAATTACAATTGTGGTCCTTGAAATTGAATTGTACAAGATTGGTCCCTTAAATATCACTTGGGTTCAATTTTAATCCTAAAGTCCAAAACACCATATAAACCATTCGGCCCAAAAAAGTGTTACCCGAGCCCAATCCCAAACACAATACTATCCGGTTCTATTTAACCCGAAAACCCAACCAATCGTGACCCGCTCAATAAAACCGGTCAACTCATTTATTAAACCAGTCAAACGGCCAAATTAATATAAAAAACCCATGCGCGCCAATTTTTCACCCAATCCTGGTAAATGACGAACCCTAAATTACCCTTCCCAGTTAATTACTCAATTTCACCACAATTAAGGGTACATTGGTACTTTACCTGACACCACACTGACAAAGGGAATGACACTTCATCAATCCGTGTGCCATTGGCCACTTGTCGCCTTTCCATTGGCCGAAACAAGTCACCAGATATGATCCAAGGGTTGTGATGAGAAGATGAGGCGTGGGATTCAATCCAAGGGTGTACATAAGCTCAAAGAAGCACAAAATGAAGGATTTCGAGAAGCTTCTCAAGCCTAAGCTTAGTTATAAATAGACCTCTCCTCTCATTCACAATTGTATCTTAATTTCTGTATTTTACTTCTCTCTAGATTTAGTAGTAATCAGTAGTAGCTTTTTTTCATTTCAAATGTTTTAAATACTTTTGTAATTCGTATTTTGTACTAAATTTCCATTATTAATAGAATTTGCATTTCAATTTCAAGTGTTTGTTTATGTTTTTCTATATTCCAAATCTGCTTATTATCCTAATTTAGAGCTTATTTTAGTTTTATCAAATTGTTTTTAGCTTCTATCTTCATAATCTCAAAAATAAAAAAAAAAATAAGAGAAAATATTTGAAAAATAAAAAAACATAGTAAATCTGTTATGTAGAGTAATCCACATTGATCTACTGTTTTTGTTAAGTTCATTTAAGCTTTTGATAGCTATTTGTGAGCTTATACTTCTTTCCAAATCTCAAAACACAAAAATCTCAGTTATCTCAGTTGCTACAGTATCTGATATGTGTTCTGCTGGTGTTGGATCTGTTATGGGATGATGCTGAAGGTGTTATTGGGTTGAATACTAAGCTGGAATTGGTTAGGATTAGAGATTTGTTAGGCTAGAGGTCCTTTATTTCATCATTGGCAAGCCAAAGTGGCTATGGTACTTGTAAGTCTCAATTCTGTTTTACTGTTGAATTTGTTGTTTAAATCTGTTTATTAGTGATAATTTGTAGTTATTAATCTGTGGTTGATGTTTGTTTAGTATAAGCTTATCTAGATCTGTCAGTTAGTTCATTATAAGTAGTTATACTAGTGTTTGGAATAGCTTATAGAACTATGGATTAGAGTTATTGGTTGATTTGAGTATTGATACAAGCTTATATAGGTATTTGATATTGAATTCGTGTTTTGTTTTAGCAGTTAAACTCACAAAGTCAAAATCACTTTGTAACCATTCTAAAATCTTTCATCAAAATCGATGGTATCAAACTTGCATCTAGGCTCAAATTTAGTAGATTAAGCTTCTTTGTAATCTTCATTAGCTTTTAAACATCAAATTCGCTTAGTTACATTGGATCAAATCTCATCAAAGTCAACATAGAATCTTTTCAAAAGTCAAAAGTCATTCCGAACCGGTTTTCGAACTTGCGAGCTTGTGTAGGTCTCAAATCGATGAATTGAGTCTCATATTTGGCACAATTGTAGCTAGCGTGTGGTGTTTAGGACTGCATGTTAGTTTTCGATTAGCTTATTGGTTAAGCTTGTGCTTAAGCTCAAACCTAGGGGGTGTTCACTGTTTTGCTAGACTGAGCAGTTTGCTTATTTCATTGATTAGAGCTTTAGGCTTGTTAGGATTAGGTTTAGTTAGTTGCTTCTAGCTTATTTTAGTAGGTTATAGCTTTAACCACTGTTTGGTATCTTTAATAGCTTATTTGCTTATTTTCCTAGCTTATCTCTAATAGCAGTTACATTATAGCTTCCATTTCTTATACATAACCTGCTATTTTCTTATTTTTCATAGATTAGTTATATCATTTTAGAATTTTCCTGTAGATTTCATAATTTTTGGTCTTCATTTGCTATTTTCTCATATTAAAGTAGTTTTAATCACTTTTAATTAGCTTTTATTGAAAATAATTGAGAAAGGTTCCAAAAATAATTTTCCAATTTTCTTAGTTTAAGATAAATTTAAAAGCTTAAAAAGATTTTTCCATATTTTTTCCCCTTTATTTGATATTTTCACAATTTTAATTAGTTTAAATAGTTTAAATTAGTTTTAATTTTATAAATTCAAGAAAATTCCAAAAATAGTTTTAATTCTAAAATAGTTTTCTAATATCATTTTTAGAGTAAAAGTAATTTTAGATTATTTTTAGGAGTTAGATTAGTCGTGATTTGCTTTTTATTCGCGTTTAGTTTGATTTAGTTTTGCGTTTTAGTGTAGAATTGCGTAGTTTGCCTTAGTTTTAGGATTCCCGTAGATTTTATGTTCCATTTACTTTCCTTATCCCGTAGTTTAGATAATATCATCTTATGCCCCTTTTCTTATTCGAATCCCGATATTTGAGACGTGAGTTGTTTACTCCATTCATCCTCGTTGGGAGAACGACCGGAAATACATTCCTTTGTATTTCTTCGGAAAATATCTGTCTTTAAAATGAATTATCAAAATGGCGCCACGCCGGGAGGGCTTGTAGCGAGTTTTCGTATTCCGCCTCGTATCGTGTCATTTGAAGATCCTTCCCAGTGAAGTTCCTGACGTTTTGTAAATATATATTTTGAAAAACCCAAAACATTTAAAAACACCAAAACATTCTTCCTAGAGTGTTTACAAAACCATAAAAGTAAAACCAACAAAAGAAACCGAAACGTCAATTGTTACGTCGGCTCACCTTGAAGGTACAACCTATACACGGGGTATAAGGAAAGTCTTGACATTAAATTGCAGATCAAGAACGATCCACTCTTCGTTTCCCGCCATTGCAGCGATTTTTGAGAGCTACCGAGCACCGGTTGACGCGACGGTTACAAAAGATTGTGTTTTCTTAAATATAAAAACCAAAAGATTTTCCTTTTCAAAATTTGTTTTAAAACCCAAAATATTCTTCTTGTATCCTCTTAACCCGATAATTCTTTTCTTCAACCTCTATATGTTTAATTCTCATGGATACGGTCGATTATCGTCGTTGTTTTCATTGCAAAGGCCGTATGGAGGAGAAACAATATTGTTGTCTTAATCCAGAATGTGTATGTGGTCGATGTGGAGATCCTGGTTCTAGAAATTCTTGCTATTGGTGCGACTTAGCCGACAAACAATCTCTCGATGACTCTAAAAGTTTTTCTGACCAACCGCCACAACCCGAGATATGTTCTTATCGTCGTTGCCTTCATTGCCAAAGCCGTATGGAAGAAAATCAATTTCGGTGTTTGAAATGTATATGTGATTGGTGCGGAAATAATTGTCGAAATGGATTTTGTGATGTATGCAATAATTTTATTAATCCAAATCCGGATCTCGCCTGCCTTTATGCACGGCTAGAACAAAGAGTGCTCTTTATAATGACATAATTGTAGAACCCCGATTCCTACTCCTTCTCCGTGAGGAGGTGGAACATGTTTATGAGCCCGAGGTGACTTCCGCTCGAGAACCCGAGCCTATCACGGATAATTCTTCAATTTATCACCGTGTGCATATGGTGCAATGGACCCGAATATGGTGGGAATTGTCCCGCTTGTAGCAATGGAAAATCAGAACCGAGTTTCACCATAATCCCGACTACGAGCCGACCAACTTTCCTAACCAACCTTTGTACCATGAGCGATTCATACTCTTGTAGTACTGTGGTGGTCCTCACCAAGGTTTTCATTGTCAAGTTCAAATTAACGACTCAACCTTTGGTTATGAACCTTACCCTTATTCGTCACAACAATCATATTGTTGTGAGTATTGTGAGGTCAAGACGTTAATTCCGAGTGTCGACATGTAACCCGATTGCTTACGAGCAAGTTCCTTGTAATACTTACGATTATGCTTATAACCCACCTCCACAATACCAAGAAATTCAACATCCGTTAGATAATCCAGAAGTTCACCAAGGTTTTCTCAACATATTACAAGAGTTAAATGAGTTAAAAGAATTGCTTCAGGAACCTGTTCAAGAAAGAGATCCTAATCAAAAGACTTATCGTGAATTATTAGCTGAAGAGGCCGCAAAAGTGATCCAACATCGTCCTACTACCTACGTTTACGATTCTGATTCTGATGACGATTATACTCCTCCGAGTGGCAATCCCACTCCCGTTTCTGAGCCTTTAATTTCCGACTCTTCCCCTTCACTCACGCCGGTTGAGAGAAGTGATGTTCTTTTGGAAGAGGTCAATGATCATATTGCTACGAACATTGTTGAACCCGTTGACTCTTTCATAATGGGGGATGAGCATCTTAGTACTATTCCGGAAACGGAAGAGACTAGTGTTGAGATCCTTATCCCAATCCCAAGAGAGTCTGGGGTTGTTGATATTTGTGATGAGCCTTCTCTTGATGTTGAGATGTTCTCCGATTCCGATGACGATTCTTATGGAGACATCGATTTTGTCGACGATTTACCTTCTGAGCCCATCCATATAGAAGAAGATAATGATTTCGAGCCAGAAGAAGAAGAGATTGAGCCAGACGATATTGAGATCGAGGATCCAGCATTACGTGAAACATTGGCGAATGTTTATCTTCTCATTTCCAAGATTGAAGCATTGAACGATAATTCAAGTTCGCATCCTATCTCCGTTAAAGATAGTGATTTCTCTCCCGAGCTTGAGACTTTCCGATTTGACGAAGAGAATAGTGGCAATCCCACTATTGATGATGTTTATCCTCCGATTCTTGAGCGATTCTATTTTGATGTTGATATAAGCAAGGTTTTGAACGAGATTTCCGATACTCCGACAAATGACCCGATCATTGAGGATGCTATCGATGACCCAATACCACCGGGTATTGAGGATGTTATGAATGATCCCGAGGGGGATATAGTTCTTTTTGATGGTTCTCTTGACTCCCCTTCTTCTGATGAGTCCACCATCCTTTATCCCGTTGAGCCGACATGTGAAGACAAGATTTTTAAACCCGGGATATTAGACATAGATGAGCTTTATGCTAAAACCGTTGTTAGAGAAAAGGATCCTCACTTGGATTCCTTCATTGTTAAGCTTTCACCTCCTTACCATGAGCTCCCATCTTTCTTGGAGTTTTCTCATTGTGATCCGTCATTCCTTCGTCCACCTGCTAAACCGCCGGATGATGGATCATTCTTTCATATACCATTTGTGCTTAAGCCCGACATTTTCTTTCCCACCCAACCCACCCAGTCTCATTCCTTCGGAATGAAGACACCGTTTTGACCCCGGTATCTCTACCACTTTCTTCCCAAGGACAAATGAATTCGGGACGAGTCGGGGCTAGCGACTCGGTGATCAAAAACAGGCGCTTCGTGGGAGGCACCCATGCTTATCCTTCTCTTCTTTCTATTTTCTAATAAGTGACGCCGGGTCCGCCTCTTCGATTTCGTGTTTGGTTGTTTGTGATGTTTTGTTTAGATGTTCCCGATATGAAGACTCTCGTGCTCAAGTTTGTCTTTTCTCCACTCGAGTTTCATGATCGATGCCGATGGAAATCCGATATCCTAATCTTATCGACTAACGCTTATCTTTGAGCATACTTAATAAACGGCTTTTAGATTTTCGTGATACCTTGCTTTAAACATTGAGGACAATGTTCCGTTCTAGTCTGGGGTAGGGTAATCTTCGATTTGATTTGACCGCACTTGCTTATTTATGTTGTGTTTCTCTCGTAACCCCGTTTTTCCTTAGAAATTGAAAAATTGTGCAAAAATGTGAAAATTTAAAAATTTTTGTAAGCTTTTGCTAGTTTTATGATCGAAAAGTTCTTGCTAGTCTCTTAGAAGTTACTTTAAATATCGTTTTCTTGATATAGCCTTTGCTAATTGCTTAGACTAGAGGCTATAAATGCGATTCTAGCTCACAAGGCCAAGAATTTGCAAGTCTCCTAAGTGATTTTAAATATGAAGCTTAAACAAGGATTGGCTAGTTTCTAATAAGTGACTTTAAAATGCGAGACTTGAGATTATTTGACTAAACATTTGCTAAGTTAATATATGTTTTGACACCTTGATTGACTTTTCACTGGTGAGAGTAGGAATAGAATTCGACTTGACCCAAGCGTGTTGAGCCCTAGCTTGTTCCTTAACCATAGATAATCTAAAATTATCGGCTAAGCATCTGCGGATCTCATTATTTGGGATTTTAAATTTGCGAGATCGAGAAATGATAGAGTTACTTATGAGTTTAGATGCTAAACGTGGAGTAGTTGGTTCTCTTTAGAGCCCATCAAGGTACTTATGGCTTTTGTTCCCACAAAATTGTTTCACCCCATATCTGTCTAAATAATTAGAGATGTTGAGTTTTGGCGATAGTTAGTTCTTTATCTTCTTAAAAGAATCTTTGTTTTAAAAATTGGGTACACATCAAGGATCCGTAATAAATAATTAAGCAATCAGTGATAAGTGATAATGTAATAAGTAAAGTTGTGAGCTGCGGTGTCGAGATCGGACCCTTGGATCTTTAGCCGGGATTGAATGAGGTCTTAGCCTAACCAGCCGGGATTCTCATCTCATGAAGCCTATAGTCTTGGAATTACCCCGTGAAGCTCCGTAGTTCACAGCTCATACAAGTAAAAGTAAAAGTTCATGTGGAAAAAAAAAAATTGAAAAATGATGTTGAAAAATGAAATTGAAAAAATCAAAAGTTAGTGAATAAAATTCCTTGATGTGGACCTCATTTTTACGACAATGGTTCTTGAGAGAAGGCGGATAACTAATTATCGACTTAGCTTTGTATCTTTATCGGAATAAAAGTTATCAAAACGAGAATTTGAAGAAATTCATTTCTCACAAAAATATAAAAAATTCTAGAGGAAATAGGAAAATGGGAACGAAAGGTAAGTACACAAGTAACTTCCATGGGTAGTGTTAGCATCTAGAATCATTTGTAACAATGATTTCGGTTTTACGCTTAGTTTGGGAGCTAGTGAAAAATCAGGAACGATGTATTCTATCCGTATGGTCACTTCACGCTGTGTTGTGTTTTCTACTCTATGATCCTAACGTGTCGTTTGAAAAATGTTTGAGTTATTGATCGACATGAAAGTTCAACAAACCGTCATTCATAATTGGATGTGCTTAACCATAATATCTATACTTGTGTATTAAAAGGTAAACGGGGCGTTTTTAGAATTAGGGCTTTCTTAATCTCTTTTGAGGAATCTTTGCTACTTCTTCATAGGTTTAGTAGAAAGAGATTGAAATCCTTGGTTTTAGAAGCGTGAGTTGATTGCATTGCGTGAGGACACGACAATGGTCTCGTCTGGGTATTTTGATATGTGCTTATTCACATATCTTTTCATTATCAAACCGACCGAAAACAACCAAGGAAAAGCCGCTTATTGCTTATATTTGTGGTTTTCTTGAGTTTGTGCTTGTGCAGAACGGATATGCAAAAACACGCAAAAGGATCCAAATCGATGTAAACCGAGCACGAGATCAAGAGAGTTTTAATGAGCCGGAAGGTCAAGATTGTGTATTTTGAAGATTCTATTCTCAAAAGATGATTTTTGAAGTTTCAGATAAGTTTGAAGAAAAGTCAAGTTCAGTCCCTGCATTTTTAGAAGTTGGCAAATTTGATCCCTGAAGTTTCAAAAATTACAGAAGTCACCCTTGGATTATTTGAGAATTACATGATTGGTCCTTAATGAGATTTTCAGAATTACAATTGTGGTCCCTTGGAAATTCGAATTGTACAAGATTGGTCCCTTAAATATCACTTGGGTTCAATTTTAATCCTAAAGTCCAAAACACCATATAAACCATTCGGCCCAAAAAAGTGTTACCCGAGCCCAATCCCAAACACAATACTATCCTGGTTCTATTTAACCCGAAACCCAACCAATCGTGACCCGCTCAATAAAACCGTCAACTCATTTATTAAACCACCAAACGGCCAAATTAATATAAAACCCATGCGCCAATTTTTCACCCAATCTCGTAAATGACGAACCCTAAATTACCCTTCCCGCTTAATTACTCAATTTCACCACAATTAAGGGTACATTGGTACTTTACCCGACACCACACCGACAAAGGAATGACACTTCATCAATCAGGTGCCATTGGCCACTTGTCGCCTTTCCATTGGCGAAACAAGTCACCGATATGATCCAAGGGTTGTGATGAGAAGATGAGGTTGGATTCAATCCAAGGGTGTACATAAGCTTAAAGAAGCACAAATGAAGGATTTCGAGAAGCTTCTCAAGCCTAAGCTTAGTTATAAATAGACCTCTCCTCTCATTCACAATTGTATCTTAATTTCTGTATTTTACTTCTCTCTAGATTTAGTAGTAATCGGTAGTAGCTTTTTTTCATTTCAAATGTTTTAAATACTTTTGTAATTCGTATTTTGTACTAAATTTCCATTATTAATAGAATTTGCATTTCAATTTCAAGTGTTTGTTTATGTTTTTCTATATTCCAAATCTGCTTATTATCCTAATTTAGAGCTTATTTTAGTTTTATCAAATTGTTTTAGCTTCATCTTCATAATCTCAAAAATAAAAAAAAAATAAGAGAAAATATTTGAAAAATAAAAACATAGTAAATCATATGTAGAGTAATCCACATTGATCTCTGCTTTTGTTAAGTTCATTTAAGCTTTTGATAGCTATTTGTGAGCTTATACTTTTTCCAAATCTCAAAACACAAAAATCTCGCTATCTCGCCTCAAGATTCGATATGTGTTCACCGGTGTTGGATCCGTTATGGGATGATGTCAAGGTGTTATTGGGTTGAATACTGTCGGAATTGGTTAGATTAGAGATTTGTTAGGCTAGAGGTCCTTTATTTCATCATTGGCAAGCCAAAGTGGCTATGGTACTTGTAAGTCTCAATTCTGTTTTACTGTTGAATTTGTTGTTTAAATCTGTTTATTAGTGATAATTTGTAGTTATTAATCTGTGGTTGATGTTTGTTTAGTATAAGCTTATCTAGATCTGTCAGTTAGTTCATTATAAGTAGTTATACTAGTGTTTGGAATAGCTTATAGAACTATGGATTAGAGTTATTGGTTCAGATTTGAGTATTGATACAAGCTTATATAGGTATTTGATATTGAATTCAGGTTTTTGTTTTAGCAGTTAAACTCACAAAGTCAAAATCACTTTGTAACCATTCTAAAATCTGTTTCTGTCAAAATCAGTGGGTATCAAACTTGCATCTAGGCTCAAATTTAGTAGATTAAGCTTGCTGTAATCTTCATTAGCTTTTAAACATCAAATTCAGTTAGTTACATTGGATCAAATCTCATCAAAGTCAACATAGAATCTGTTTTCAAAAAGTCAAAAGTCATTCCTGAACCAGTTTTCTCAGAACTTGCAGAGCTTGTGTAGGTCTCAAATCAGTGAATTGGAGTCTGTTATTTGGCACAATTGTAGCTAGCCAGGTGGTGTTTAGGACTGCAGTGTTAGTTTTCTGATTAGCTTATTGGTTAAGCTTGTGCTTAAGCTCAAACCTAGGGGGTGTTCACTGTTTTGCTAGACTGAGCAGTTTGCTTATTTCATTGATTAGAGCTTTAGGCTTGTTAGGATTAGGTTTAGTTAGTTGCTTCTAGCTTATTTTAGTAGGTTATAGCTTTAACCACTGTTTGGTATCTTTAATAGCTTATTTGCTTATTTTCCTAGCTTATCTCTAATAGCAGTTACATTATAGCTTCCATTTCTTATACATAACCTGCTATTTTCTTATTTTTCATAGATTAGTTATATCATTTTAGAATTTTCCTGTAGATTTCATAATTTTTGGTCTTCATTTGCTATTTTTCTCATATTAAAGTAGTTTTAATCACTTTTTAATTAGCTTTTATTGAAAATAATTGAGAAAGGTTCCAAAAATAATTTTCCAATTTTCTTAGTTTAAGATAAATTTAAAAAGCTTAAAAAGATTTTTCCATATTTTTTCCCCTTTATTTGATATTTTCACAATTTTAATTAGTTTAAATAGTTTAAATTAGTTTTAATTTTATAAATTCAAGAAAATTCCAAAAAATAGTTTTAATTCTAAAATAGTTTTCTAATATCATTTTAGAGTAAAAGTAATTTTAGATTATTTTAGGAGTTAGATTAGTCGTATTTGCTTTTTATTCGCGTTTCGTTTGATTGCTTTTATGCTTTTAGTGTAGAATTGCGTAGTTTGCCTTAGTTTTAGGATTCCCCGTAGATTTTATGTTCCATTTACTTTCCTTATCCCGTAGTTTAGATAATATCATCTTATGCCCCTTTTCTTATTCGAATCCATATTTGAGACGTGAGTTGTTTACTCCATTCATCCTCGTTGGAGAACGACCGGAAATACATTCCTTTGTATTTCTTCGAAAATATCTGTATTTAAAATGAATTATCAACTTCAACGATTTCTATGCATTTTCTTGGAAGCATCATTGCCTCCAAACCTTGTCTTGAGAGCGACCCGAGTTGCTTTGCATCTTTATCATCATGGAATTTGATTAGATGACCATCCGGAATAGCGGAACAACGATATATTGAGAGCCTTCTCTTGATTTCTTATTGTTGCTGCAGTAAGACGACCTTAGGTGCTTTGGGTTGTCCAGAACATCAATAGGTTCGAACGACTTCATTACCATTGACAATTACATTCCATAGTGCATGGTCTGTAATTGCAATGTACTGCCTCATCTTCATGCTCCATAGGTCGTATTCTCCCTTCTTAATGATAAGTATCCTGAGTGAGGTGATGGAAGGTGGTGGAACAGCTTCAGTCGACATCTTTAGGTTTTTGTTGTTTAACTAGGTTTTAGGGTTTCTTCTTAGTCATAGTTTTCACACAAGCTCTGATACCATTTGTTGGATCGATATACTCTAACCAAACTAACTATATAGCTTGTTAAGGGTTTAATAACTTCGGATAAATCCTAAGTTGTTAACAATGAAACACTGAGTAATCTCTATTAAGTACGCGGAATTTACTTAACAAAGCTAAGAAGAATATAACTTTAACTTTCAATGATTTTATTAATAACTCTAAATCTGCTTGTTATGCAGACTCTTAAACAACTCTAAAACACTAATAATAATCGTACTTTAGGATTCTAAAACACATATCTCTAATGCCAATCAAGGGGTCCTTTTATAGACTTAAGGATAACCCTAATCGGTTTACAATTTGTATTCTTGTACGACAAGTCATCTAAACAAAGAATATTCTAGAATAACAAAGCTTTCCATAAACGAATATAGCAGTTCTTTAGCTTTGCAGTACTTTGACTTCGACAACAGTACTTTGACTTTCTCTTTAGCAGTACTTTGACTTTTTCCAGTACTTTGTCATTCTTCAGCACTTTCATATCCCAACACTATCAACATTCAAACCACTTAAATGAGTGAACAACTCTCGATCACCCGGAGGAATCCCATGCAAGTCCTCTAACTCAGGGTTTACACTATTACTCCACCTATGGTACTAATGAGGCAAAAAAGTATCGTCAACAGTGATCCACCCCTGATTCTTATGCCAACCCGAAAAACCCTTAGCAATCTCGGTCACAGTAAAACCACCCTCATGACCGGATCTCATGTCCAAACCGGACCAAAATCGTTTTAGGTTTTTACTTCACAAGTCTACCTCCTAAAATTTTGAAAATTCGATTTCTATATATAATTTTACAACTGCGACGACGTTACCTTATAGTTGGGACGCCGTCAGATCGCCGTCATTAGGGTTTCGTCTTGGCCAAGTCATCATTGGGAAGGTTTTACGTTGTGGTTGTGACACTGTCAGTCTTCAGTAGTGACGTCGTCTGAATCTGGATCTAGGCCGTCTGAGAAGAAAAGTCTTTGTGACGCCTTTACTCTTCAAATCCTGACGCCGTCAGGTGCAAAATAACAAAATGTGTTGGGTTCAGTAAATACCCAAACCCCTTAATCTAGGATTTGAATAGAAAATAACCTAAGTGTTTAATCCGTTAAACACTATCAGTCACCGAGTGCATAGTCTCTCGGTGAGCCATCTTCGAGTTACTCAAGACGAGGCGAAGAAGAAGCCTCTCCCTCGAGAAGGCGGAACTTAATGGGTGAAGACTAAGTCAAGAAGAAGATGGTGGATTCAAGTGAGTGATGACAATAACTCACCGAATCCCTAAGACTCTCTCCAACTGTTAGCATCAAGACAAACCAAGGAAGAGACGAAGGCTTTGAAGACTAAAGAATGAGCGGGACTAGGCGAGAAAAGTTTAACCAGATAAAACTAAGTCCCCAAGTGCTTTACCTAGATAAAACTAAGTCCCTATCTACTAAAGCCATATATTCCCATTTATAGTAAGCGGCGATACTAAAGGATTCTCTCATAAGGAAAGAAGCTTCACTACCGACTACTAATAGAAAAGTAATGAATCGAATATATCTATATTCGTGATTATTGTGATCAATGTGTTTGTCATCTAGGTTAAAGTTAAAATCATACTTGTATAAATAGCATAAGAGAATGAGTGAAAAGTTTAAGCTTGTGAATTGTAAAACACACACACAAGCCTACTTTTCACTCCTCCAAATACAACTTTATCCTTGAGATAGCTCGGTGGGTTCTAAGAGTTGTGCTCGGACTTAGCCCGAGCTTAGAGAGAGTCACCCCAAACTTTGTCATTTCAATCCCAAGTACTATTCCAAGTACTTGGGTAACGATTCTTTGATTTATTTCTAATAAGAATATGATGTTGAAAATTACTTTATGTGTTTTACTTACGTTAATTTCACTCATTATTCACTATTAAATTGTTTTAAGTACTTAATTGTTTTTAAACGATAGTGAATAGGGAAAAACAAGTGGTATCAGATCAAGGTTGATTATAAAACCTTTTAAGCCGCTCTAAAACATTTTTAAATCAGGATCCCTATGGCTGAAACTGATGTACCCCAACTAGTCGATAAAAATGGTGGAGCTTATTCATCTGTTGCCCCTAGACTTGAAGTTGGCAAATTCAACAAATGGAAGAAGCGTATGCTTTGCTATTTGATTGGGATGAAACCTTATTATGTCAAGTGTATAAATGAAGGTCCATTTATCCCAAAGATGCTGAAGGTTTGCCCAAACACAAGCTCGATGGACTCGGGATGAAAGCGAGTGGTCAATCGGGACCAAAGACTCAAAAGTATCATCATATCATGTCTTCTCGATGAAATATTGGAGTCGCTTATAGTCATGAATACGCCTAAACAAACTGGATGACCTAGTCCATAGCCATGAAGGCCCATCGATACCAAGGAAAACAGGATTATGGACCGAAACTTGAGTATAATACCTTCGTGGCTAGGGACTCGAAACTCTCTCACAAACTTACACCGATACAAAACTCTTTTAAATGAACGGCAAATGATGGTGTTAAGTTGTCCAAACATGAGATTAATGTTGGTTTTGTCAATTGTCTACCGAGAAGTGGTTGAACTTCTCTCGTGGACTTAGAAATGCAAATCAAAGCTAAGCTTGCATTACTTGAGGCCAGTCCCTCGTAACCAAAAAGTGTTCAATCTGGTGGTAAAAACAAAGGTCTTGTTGTTTGAAACCTTCGATCGATGAAGAGCCGTCTCATCGATGATGAAATGGTGCATGTCAACAAGACCGATGGCCCTCTCGAGGAAGACAAGCTAGTTGTTGGAAAGAATCATGCCGAAATGGAGAATGGGTCAACATCACAATGAAGAAGGTAAATATTCTACTTTCTATGGATGATGATTCGATTGGCGATCCTATATGAACTATATCAATGTTGATCTTAAGTTTGTAGAGGAGCAAAGACTAAATCTTTTTCTAATTACAACAAGTTAAGTTTTGAATTGAATAAGTGTAGGGATGAGTTACTTGTGTTAAAACAAAACAAGCTTGAGGCTATCACCTTACAAATTCAAAACATCGAATTAGTTAAAAGAAATCGGGCTCTTCAAGATGAACTTAAGAAAGAAAAGAAATCATTGATAGTTGGACCAACAAGAATCCAAGAGTCTTTGATGTTGTGGTGCCCCAAGAGCAAAAAGAGGTCATAGGTGAACATCATCTTTCGACTCTCACAACAAAGACCGAGTCCTAAACCATTTGTGTCCGGTGGCATGATTACCAATATGTTGTATGTTCCCAAGCCCGGTGATTGGATTGAAAGACTTAATCCCGAGAGTAAGCTTCCTAACTTTGACTCGGAAGAATTTTAGAGCACGAAAGTCAAGCTCTAAAGAGCATGTTGACTCCCGGATGTGCCCAGAGCACCGAACACATCTCGAGTCGAAGATGAATCTCAAGCACCACTTCCACCTTTGAAACCTCTTCGAGGTGCCGATCCTAGCTCGAGCTTACTCCATTACAATACAATCCACACTCTCCTAAAGAAAGGTCCGGACTTGGTAGAACCATCCCGAAAAGACCATCAAAACCAACTCAACAAGAATCCACCCCCACCGAAACTTGATATCCTCTCGTCCCCATCGAAGTCGATCGATTCAAGAATCGATCGAACTTGTGAGGAAGCTAATCGACAAAATGGAATCCATTGAAAATGTCCTCGAATCAATCAAGGAGACAAATTCACTTCCTCTATTTCCTCAAAATCAAAAGCCACCACCAAAACAAGCGTAAGTGTGATCTATGCCACTATACCACCACACCACGACAATCGTTATAAAATCCTTTTTGCATGATCTCGCAAAAGGATGATCACTGAATCTAGCGACCACTTGCAATATGTAAGCTCTCTCAGTCAAGTAAACTACACCAAAGTTGGTCATCAGTATGTTTCTTCATCCAAGTCAGCTCAAAAGTTGAGAGCAAAGCCTTTTCCTCCTTGCCCACACTGTGGTTTTAATGATCATCGCCCTGATGATTGTCTTATAAACATATGATGTGATATTTGTGGTAACACAACTCATAAGACATCCCAGCATGAAAATGTCATCCATGCAAGGAGAAGTTCAAAGCAACCCAAATCCACTGAGCCATCCTCAGTCTCTAAATGCAAAACCTGTGGTAGCTCATTGCACTCCACCATTGACCATGAATCGATTGCTCAATTCAAAGAGACCATGAGACCCAAGCCCACTAGTAAGTGGGTCACGAAGAGAAACTAATTCGCTTTACTACTTGTGCGAGACATGCCGTGAGCCTATCGGCATCTAGACAATGGATGTTCAAGAAGCATGGTGGTGTGAAGGAATATCTCGCACAAGTATGTAAAGGAACCGAGCCCAAGGTAGTATTGGTGATAACTCATCATGTCCCTTTGAAGGTTATGGTTCAAGAACCGCAATGGAATAGTTTTCTCTAGGATTGCTTATGTCAATGGTCTCAAATACAATCTCATCGATGTCGATCGCCTATGTGATGCTAAGTACATTGTACAATTCAATGACAAACAAGGTACCATTTTCAATGCCAACAAGGAAGTTGTGTTGATTGCTCTAGGAGAGACGATGTTTATGTCTTAGACATGTCAACTCTCTAAAAGATGGAACTGTCTCTTTGCCAAAGCCACTAAAACTATCAACCGGTCGTGGCACAAGACTCTCACACTTAAACTTCAAAACATCAACAACTTGGCAAAACAAAACAAGGTCCTTGGCTTACCATCACCGGTTTTGCAAAAGATAAACCATGCTCACCTGTGAAAAGGCAAACATAAAAGAGCATCTTTCAAAACCAAGCAAAATTTCTATCAAAAGTCGCCTTCACCTCCTGCATATGGATCTCTTTGGACCACCGGTCCTAGATCAATCCAAAGATGAGAAGTATACACTTGTCATTGTTGATGAGTTTTCAAGATACACTTGGGTATACTTTCTTTCCAAAAGAGTCAGTAATGATACTATAATGTCATTCATCGTGAACATTGAAAACCGAATGACATTACAATGAAACAAATCGAACGACAATGGTAATTGAATTTAGAAATGCTAAGCTTGAGAGTTTCGTGATGAGAGGAATCTCCCAAAATTTCTCATCTCCTTATACCCCCGAACAAAATGGGGTAGTGAAAGGAAAAGCAGAACTCTCATTGAGGCCAAAGAACCATGTTAAATGGCTCAGCCCTTTCAAAGCATTTACGACTAAAGCGCTTAAAACAACTGTTACACTCAAAACAGATCAATCATTGTCAAAAGACATAATAAAACCCCATATGAGATATTCAAAGGTAGACTTCGACATCGCCTACTTTCATGTGTTTGGATGTCCTGTGTTTATTCATCACCACAATGATCATCTAGGCAAGTTCGATGCTAAAGTCGATGATGGATACTTTCTAGGTTACTCACCGATCTCCAAAGCCTTCGTGGTATTTAACACAAGGAGACAACAAGTTGAGGAAACTTTTCATGTCACCTTTGATGAAAGTGTAGAAAGCATCGTTTCACCAACACTTCATGGAGGATATAGGAATTGACAACTCATCAAGATATCCTCCCGATGAGTACTACTCGAAACCAATTCCTCATACCAAGTCGATGCGACATCTCATATTATGTCTTACCTCACAACCCGTCACAACAAACTATCGGTGAATTCATTGACAATCGATCGGTCCCTCTGGGATAGGTAACATCGATCCAAATGATCGGGATCACAGTAACTCAAGAACCTCTACCGAACAAGACACCTCAACAGATGATCTAAATGATCTTGTGGCTCTTGCACCGAACTCCCAAAGTGACATCTTCAAGCTCGGATCCTGCACCACAAAGTAAGTGGACAAGATCTCAAGACATTGAGCTTGTAAACATCATTGGTGAACCCACCGAGGCATGCTCACTAGAAGCATGGTCGCTAACTTAACTGCAACTTGACCAATGAATGTCTATATGCCGATTACCTATCGAGATAGAACCCAAAAGTGTCACCGAGGCTCTAAAATACCCAAGTCGGGTTCGGGCTATGCAAGAAGAACTGCAATGCTTGATAAAAACAAGGTCATGACCTTGATCAAATGTCCTCGGGATGTAGTAGTCATAGGAATGAAGTGGGTTTTCGGAAAAAAAAAGCGATGAAAACGGCATTGTCATTAAAAACAAAGCCGTGCTTGTAGCCAAAGGTTACAATCAACAAGAAGGCATTGACTATGATGAAACATTTGCTCTGTTGCAAGAATGGAAGCCATCGGATCTTCCTTGCATATGCAACATACATGAACTTCGTGGTCTACCAAATGGATGTTAAAAGTGCATTCTTAAATGGTGATCTCAAGGAAGATGTATATGTTCAAGAACCTCCGTGCTTTGAGAGTAGTGAATTCACGACTATGTCTCAAGCTTGACAAAGCCCTTTATGGACTTAAACAAGCTCCTGTGGCATGGTATGAAACTCTCTCGCCTTCCCGATACAAAACAAGTTTGTCGAGGAAAGATAGACAACACATTGTTTGTCTATAGAACTCAACAGATGTGATCTTGGTCCAAGTGTATGTTGATGACATCATCTTTGGCTCAACAAACTACAACTTTGCAAACAGTTTGAAAACCGATGACAAAGAAGTTTGAAATGAGCATGATGGGGAACTCACATACTTTCTTGGACTACAAATCGTGCAAACCGATAAAGGAATATCCATCGATCAAGAGAAATACACGAAATCTCTTGAAGAAATATGAGATATCCGACGTGCCTCAAGAAAGACTCCAATGGTCCCACCTAACAACCTTGGACCCGATCTCACCGGCAAATCGCTTAATCAAACTCATTTAAGAGGGATTGTAGTCTCACCGATGTATCTAATCGCTTCTAGACCGTACATCCAATTCTCGATCATCTAATAGCAAGATATCACCAATCCTAAAGAATCCCATCTCACCGCAGCCAAAAGAATACTCGGTACACAAGGAACCCCAAATCTTGGACTCTATTATCCAAAATGCTCGGGGTTTGATCTCGGGTTACTCGATTCGATTATCTTTGGTCGCAACATGGACGAAAAAAGTACCTCAAGGTCCCGTCAATTTCTTGGAGGAAAACTAGTTTGTTGGAGTGCTAAAAGCAACAATCGGTGGCTATGTCCTCACCGTCGAATATGTAGTCTACAGCAGATGTTGTGCCAATGTATTATGGATGAAAAGTCAACTCGGTGACTATGACATCCATTACAAAATGGTGCCCATCTTCGTGTGATAACACCAAGCTATTGCAATCTCCAACAACCCCGTCCTCCACCAAAGAACCAAACACATTGATATCGATATCACTTCATCGGGATCACATAATGAAGGGAGACATTGAACTTCATTTCATCCCTATCGAATATCAACTGGTGATATCTTCACAAAACCCTTGGATGAACCTACCTTGAGGAGACTAAAAGTGAACTGGGAATGCTTGACATTGAAAGTCGGTATCGAAAACCAATCTCGAGAAGTTCTCTCGAAATGGTTCATCCTCCCCGAACATCCAAAACAAACCTCTCATCGAATGATGTGGTCCGGACATTTGACAAAGAGTATTGAATGAGTAACTAAATGATCCAAGTATCGCTACTTAAATGTCCTAGGTTGGTAACTATGCTAATTTAATATAGGAATATATGTCTCTTTGTCTTATTGTCATCCCACTTGGCATTTAATGCCTCACAAAAATATCAAATTGATATTTTATCTCGCAAAAGTGCACTTTATCGCAATCGCAATCGCCCTTGAAAACGGATTTTATCATGAGAAATGGAGTGGTAGCATTAAATGTGAACATTCAAACGTTTTCAAAACCGACGTTTAATATTCCCATTTGTGCACAAATCACCCTCTTACCACTCTATAAATACCCTCTTCTAACACAAACAAACACACACAAATGATTTTCTGCAACAAAACTCTGTCAAAATCATTTCTAAAACTCAGAAATATTTGTGTGTGCTCAAAAACTTTTCAAACCTCTTTTGGAAAACCCTTCTTGTAAACATTTACAAAAGTTTTTCATCACAAACTTGAGAGATCAAAAAAAAAACTTTGATTATTCTAGTCAAAATATTTTCAAAACCCTAAAATCTTTTAATGGAAATGGCTAGAACTCAATCTCTCCACTTTGCTTTTCAGTGGCTAGGGGATCTTACAAATGTTGAATTTAAAACTAATAATGTCATAGGCAATTTAGAATACCCTGAAACCGTCCCAGCCTATAAAGACATTATGAAATTTTTGTTTAATTGCCCAACGAAACGGCCTTTGTTCAATGTCCTCCATTGTTTACCAAAATCTCCTCGTGGAATTTTGGGCTACAAACAAGGCCTATGACCCGACACCCTCATCGATGAGAACAACCTCGGACCTCTCGTGGAATATCTCATCGATTCGGTCTTCACGGGGCAACAACGATTCACCCCGGATTACAAAACGCTTTTGCACTTCAATGGTGGATTACAATAAAGGTGTTTATGTCGCCCATCCCGAACCTTCCACGTTGAAGGATGGGTTAAAACAATTCATTTTAGATCCAACTTTTTGGACAAGACCCCATCACCAAAAGCTCTTTTCCGTGGCTTGGAGGATCCTATTCACTTTGTGATTCGTGTCCTCGGCGGGAACCACTCATCCACTAAACAAGTTAACTCTATTCGATTGATGATGGCATCTTGCTTGATGAATGGGGTCACTGTCGACATAGGGAGATCATTTACAAGTGATCTCGTGACCAAGCTACTGAGCAAAACTAGGACGAAATACGTTTCGTATCCTAGGTTTGTCTCTTGTGCTTGCAAGTGTTACTTGGGTACAAACTATCCTCGTGAAGAAAAATTTGGTGCT
This sequence comes from Chrysanthemum lavandulifolium, assembly GCA_022545495.1. Lineage (NCBI taxonomy): Eukaryota > Viridiplantae > Streptophyta > Magnoliopsida > Asterales > Asteraceae > Chrysanthemum > Chrysanthemum lavandulifolium. Next base: position 141,640 of record JAHFWF010000161.1, on the reverse strand, counting down.
TTACCAGCATCCCGAGCCAATCAAATTTTCAAAAGACCCATCCTTGTCACTCCTATTGAATTGACGCCCACATGATTGTCAGAACAATCGAGTGGATCGATGTCTCCAAACCCTACTCCCAAAAGAGAAAGGGAAGTCTCGATCGGGACTAAGACTAAACCAAAGTCTCGGGGCCCCGAGGCTTGAGAACACCGCCTAAAAGGCACAAAAAGCCCGAGACTAAATGACACCCACCGACTGTGCAACATCCACCCCGTGACAACGAAGGACACCGATACATCACGGTCGGTGCCCTTGGTCACATCTACTACTCCCAAGATCCGAGGAAACAAACAACCCGCCGGTAGGGGCGCCTTCCCTACGCATGATGATGACATTAACAAATCCAAGTCTTTGTCTGAGGGCACACCGATCAATCCCAAAGACTGGGGAAACAAACAACCCACCGATAGGGATACAACAATCACCGACTCCGCCAAAGGCACTGGGAAACACTCACCGGTGTCTCGGGGTCACTGGGGACAAAGACTCGGAGGAAAGAAACAACCCACCGATACGGAACCCAAAACCAATCGACTCGGAGAAGGCACTGGAAACTCCCACCGATGTCGAGGGTCAACGGGGACAAAGACTCGAGGATATATACCACCACGATATGGAACCCATCACCAACCCCTTACTCACAATTGCGATGTCACCGGTATTCTATTCTCGGAGGATGAACTTGTTAAATCAAGATGAAATTTTATCACCGGAGAAGAAATGGACGCCGAGGTTCAATCGAACAAGAGCCTCACCGATCCAAAGGAGCATACCGAGTCACCATTTCATCCGAAGATAATGACTCGACTCCTCATTATCCAAATTGGGAATTTAACCGTTTTAACAACATTCTTCTAGTCACTTGAAGACAATGGTTCGGTGGATCACTAAAGCCTCAAGGAAGTCAGACAATCGGGTTCTTGAACAATTTTGGGATCAACACATCGAAGCGGCAGCCACCACGCCGATCTTCGCTCGATGTGCTCACCTTCAATGAAAATGTTCATGAGCACGAGATCTCATGTACCAACACCTTATCGATGGATGAAAACACGTTAAGTTTCTCAAGCATCTTGATCATGTGGAGTTACAATTGATGAAATCGGGGATCTTTGTTAAAGAAGACCCAAAATCAATGCCAAAGTCTTTGGAAGCCAATGAGGTGTATGTGAAAAATTCATCTCGACTCACCGAATCGATTGAAATGCTCCAATCTGCAAATGTTCGTGGTCTCCAATCTTCGCCGGTCTCTTCAAACCTCGGTGGACTCTTTGAACACTCGGTAGTGCTATGGCTCAGCCTCATCTTCTATGGCCTAGAATCTTGGTCCCCGAATGATCGCATTAGAGATCTCTCGGCTAACTCGGATGCAAAGGTCACCGGTCTTCAAGCAGATACTTGATTAAGGCCATGATCACCGAAATCTATCAGGGCCTTCAAGGGTCAAGCGACCTGTCCCCTCAAGACCAACTCCAACTCTTGCCCTCACCAAGCTCCGGCAATAGTTGAGGGGAGAATACTCTTGAAGAAACTCCTCTTCACACCGAGGGGAGCAAACACCACAAGTCTCTGTAGCTCCCATCATCGCACTCAGTCTCAAGAATACCCATCTCCTCACTACCACCACAAACATCAACAACAACAACAACACCGATGGTCACAACATCAATCATGACAACAACACCACCATTAGTTGCATCATCTTCCTCGGGCCGGGACAAAGGCAAAGGCAAAATGACAACTGCGAGCACGAGAAGATTCCTATAAAATCGGTGACATCAATACTTGCTCACACCACAACAAATGAGTAAACATCTTGCTAAAGAAGAAAGAAGATTAAAACTATCGAGGAAGAGAAAGGAACAGAGAAGCACGGCAAAGGTTGTCGCCAAGAAGGCGAGAACATGGGGTTAGATCCAAGCAAGCTTCAAAAGGGTCGAGCAGGGACAAAGTTCAAGGATGCTCAGTCTTTCGATGGTTGCAATGAGAAAGCGGTTTGAAGCAAAGAAAAGAAAGTCAAGTCGAGCAAGAACGAATTGATCATTACAACCGGACAATGACAAGTCAAGGAAGCATGAGAAAATCATCGATGTCAAAATCATCCCCAACTCCAAACCACTAGCAATGAATGTCTGGGGGTGATAAGAGACATTTCGAGATTCATGATCCCTTAACTTTTGTTGATTTTGGATCATCAACTCGATGAGCTTGGTCCAATCATTGAAAAGAAGCAAAATAAGGTGGTCAAGGACACGATGAAGATGCTCAAGCAAAAGATATGAAAGGTGAGAGATGCACTAGCCCAACTGGAATTCACCGCCTTGACCGCACCTCAAGGATCTCAACCACAAGCATCCACCGGCAAAAGGAAAAGAGTTGAGTTCCACTGAGATCAAAGTCGTGGCTTAGAATGCAACAGAGAGTCGCTGAGGGTGTGAAATTTGTGAACTGTCTAGTGATTGAAAAGCACGAAAGAGGGCTATTTTCATTGATGTCTACGGAACCCAAATTCCAAAGGTGGAGTGATATCGATCGAGCAGGAGTGGCTACTATGATCGGCTATATTCCAAAGGCCTCTCGGATCCAATCCCAAAGAAACATCGTGTTTTGTCAAGACACGAATGCTAAGATAAGAGACCATCCCGACGGAAACACTCATCACCAAGAAAGTGAAGCTTGAAGCACTGGAATCCATCCGGACCGACATCATGTTATCTTTTCTTTGTACTAGTGATAGGAACCATGTAAGATGATTAATAAAGATGTATGTTTTGTTAAAATACTCGGTGTTCCATATTGTATTCATTAGTACATTCGATGTAAGAAGAAGCCATTTGCTCACTTACACCGATCAAACACTTAGGCTATTTGTATATCCAAATAGGGGAGACTGTTAGGTTCAAGAAATACCCAAACCCCTTAATCTAGGATTTGAATAGAAAATAACCTAAGTGTTTAATCCGTTAAACACTATCGGTTATTGAGTGCATAGTCTCGGTGAGCCATCTTCGTGTTACTCAAGACGAGGCGAAGAAGAAGCCTCTCTACTCGAGAAGGCGGAACTTAATAGGTGAAGACTAAGTCAAGAAGAAGATGGTGGATTCGGTGGTGATGACAATAACTCACTGAATCCCTAAGACTCCTCTTCAACTGTTAGCACCGAATACAAACTAAAGGAAGAGATCAAGGCTTTGAAGATCAAGAATGAGCGGGACTAGGCGGAAAAGTTTAACCAGATAAAACTAAGTCCCCAAGTGCTTTACCCGATAAAACTAAGTCCCTATCTACTAAAGCCATATCTTCCCATTTATAGTAGCGGCGATACTAAAGGATTCTCTGTTAAGGAAATAAGCTTCACCGACTACTAATAGCAAAGTAAATGAATCGAATATATCTATATTCGTGATTATTGTGATCAATGTGTTTGTTTTCTAGGTTAAAGTTAAAATCATACTTGTATAAATAGCATAAGAGAATGAGTGAAAAGTTTAAGCTTGTGAATTGTAAAAACACACACACAAGCCTACTTTTCACTCCTCCAAATACAACTTTATCCTTGAGATAGCTCAGTGGGTTCTAAGAGTTGTGCTCAGACTTAGCCTGAGCTCAGAGAGGAGTCACCTCAAACTTTGTCATTTCAATCCCAAGTACTATTCCGCAAGTACTTGGGTAACGTATTCTTTTGATTTATTTCTAATAAGAATATTATGTTGAAAATTACTTTATGTGTTTTACTTACGTTAATTTCAGTCATTATTCACTATTAAATTGTTTTAAGTACTTAATTGTTTTTAAACGATAGTGAATAGGGAAAAACAAAATCACTACTGAGTCGTCACAAATTTCATTACATAGAGAGGGACGGCTTCGCCCTCTGTTTGGGATGCCGTCAGGTGTAATTCCAGCAGCTTGAGTGTCTTGATCTTGACTTAGCCATTTTCTTCATATATTCACTCCTTTTCGTCCAAAAATGCATCATTCCAAGATTTTGCTTCCAAGAGACCTAAAAGTGAAAAGGAACGAAATAAGCGATGCGGATATGAAAGTGGGCGATTAAGGGCTTAAATGACCCTTTAAAAGTGTCGTTTTAAATCCTTATCAAATATCCCTACACTGGGTATTTGTTTGTCCTCAAGCAAATATGCTTTTGGCCAATCAATTTATAAGTTAGGGGGCATAAAGCATTGGTTTAACATAATTTATAACAAGTAAAAGCACCGCAATAGTCATAACAAGCACGGAAATTATATACTAGCACCTCAAAAGTGTTTGGATTCTCTCATCTCTCGGGTGTATATGAAATATAGTAAATGAAAATGGAAGATAAACACTCATTAACCGGTCATAGTACATAGATTACCATAGGCTTGAGACTAGATCAAACCTCCACCACTTTGGCGTAAGCACCTAGGAACAACTATCTAAGAGGTCTTTTAAAGGGTTGTAACGTTAGGCTTACGGTTAGGGAAATAAAGGGTTTGGTTGGATAGGCGATTTAGTGGTGGCAAGTCAAAAATCTTATGTTACAAGCATGAAAAGAATGGCGTTGCTAAGCCAAGACTCGACTCTCTAAACTCTAGATAACTTGAAACAAACAAACATAAATGTGGAAAACTATAAGGGGGGTTGAATAGTTTTGCCGATTTTAAGTTAATTTCAAAAACTTTAGATTCGATAATATGTGAGATCGTGTGGATGTTGAGAAAGTATAGATCTAATGATAAAGCAAGTAAATAAAGTAAAGCAAATGGATAGAAATGACACAACCGATTTATAGTGGTTCGGCTACAAGGAAACCTTCCTTGCCCTACTCCACTCCCCGAGTCACCTACTCGAGAGTTCAAGCACTATGTCAACGAACTCCTTCAACTTGGCGGAGAAGCCTTCACAACGTTTCTTACACCTTTTTCCGGTACAAAGCTAAATACCGAGTCCGTAACACGGTGGACCAAACCAACACGACTATTACACAACAAATATGTGAAATATCAAATACAAGATCTTCGCTACAGAAATCTTGCGAAGGAACAAATCAATCAAGGACCCCTTGCTTGGATGACTTGTAGAATGCTCATGATCTCGCCTTAGAGAAGGACCTATATGAGAATCACTAAAGAAAGAAAGAAGGAAGTACTCTCTAGATCAAGTGATCTTTTGTTAGAAGAGAATGAGAGTATATGAGAGAATTAGTAAGAAGAGGGGTGAGTTAGAATGAAGAAATGGCTCTCTATTTATAGGCAATTTCTGCCAAATGGGTATGGGTCAATGGGTTATGGATATGATCCATGGGTTGTGGTTTTTTACCCATCCTAATAAACTATTACAACAAATGATTAATTACAACATTTTTGTATTTAAATGGCTATATGTAAATGCTTTACAAAAATAACATGTATCCTTATTATTGTACTTAAGATAACACTATACTTGTTATCAACAAAACACAAAGAGATCGCAAAATATTAATAAATGTTTTTACGGTTTATTTGTATTAACAATCTCCCCCTTTTTGTTGATGACAAAACATAATGTTATGAAAGAATAGATGTATGTTTTGAAAGCCCCTAAGTTTTACTTCTTCTCCCCCTTTTTGTCGAAACAAAAAGTGAACCCTTTGAAGAAATAAAAGTGTGGAAAAATTAGTCCACGTATCGCTTACTCCCCCTTGACGGTAGCTCCCCCTAGTTTGGGGCGTCAAGTGAAGAAAAACAAAAAAAAATCCTATAAAGAGAAAGGTTAGTAACATGCTTAAGTAATCTTGTGATTGACGAGAATCAAGATTGGGAGCCAAGGTATGTAAACAAGGCCTTGTAATAAAACAACAAAGTGTACTGGTATTTATGCCACCTACAAGCAGGTAAAAATAAGAACAAGACTTGTTCTTGAAAATGACTCAAAATAAAAAGTACTAAAAGTAGAAAATAGTAATAATGATTCCTTCCATGCTTGCATAAGGTTATGGATGGAGGTTTGGATGAGTAATGGTATTGATGCGATCAAAGATGAGGTTGAGTATGAATCGCATTTCTTCCCTAACTTCTATTGCAATTTCCCTAGTGGATTGGCAATGTTCACAATGTAAGTGATGTGGGTAATGAGTACGGAAATCTTCCGGGTTGTTTTGATTTATGAGTTGCGGAAGTTGTGGTGGAAAAATAGGAAAATACGGATCAAAGTCCTGAATGATTGGAAGTGGTGGTGGAAAAGAACCTAGATGTTCTTGTAGTTTAATGGGAGCTAAAGGTGGTGATGTTTCAAGATCATTAAATATTGTGTTTGGAGAAGTTGGAGGTGTCAAAAATCTATTTCTTTTTGTTTTGGTTGTTGCGATCTTGTTGGAGTCGTAAGGAGTTCTAAAAGAGTGATTTTAGGTGGTGAGTGATTTGGTGATGAAGTTGGTGTACTCATCGGTGATGAAGGAGGTGCGATAATAGAAGCATCTTGTGATGAGTTATTTGATGGTGATGAGCCATATGATGATGGTTTTCCTAAGCAACAAGATCGGATGTTAATCCGTGCGGATATCCTAGAGTTTGATTGTGGTATTTTGGAAGGTGGAAGTACAAAGGTTTGGGTTTCATGAAGATGATTGTTTGTACTAGGTGATTCATCTAAGTTGTAAGAACTTGTGAATGACATGGTGTTGTTTGTTTGTGAAGATGAGATGGATTATGCAAGCATTTTGGGAGTTCTTTATATAGAAAAACAAAGCATTGTAATGAATGCTTGACCCAAAATGTGGATTAAAATCTAATGATTAGATATGAATTTAAGGCATATGATCATGAGAACATAAGCATTAAAGAGCATACTCCAAAAAATAAAATAAAAGTTGGAGTTTTCATCCAAAGTGAGAAAAATAGAAGGTAAAAAACGACACATCTCACGGATCCCACGGATCCTTCCTCGAGGATCCGTCCAAATAAAGGCTGGGATCCGTGGGTCCAGTGATCCAGCGAAGACAAAATTTTCCTTTGGAAACATTTTTGCCTAGTGTGTACCTATATGCAAACTATTTGGAGTTGCGGTTATCTCGACTCCTAAGAAAAAGGAAAATAAACTAGAAGTGGAAAAGCATACTATTATGTGAGATAACCCAAAAACACATATTTAGTACTTGAGTACGTAATTTAGTGTTACCAATGCTCCTAATTCATTGTGGCTTAAATGAATGTACCCGAAAACACATATTAGTTATGTGTCCCCTTTAGCATTCAAAAGACATGAGATGCAATGAAAACGGGTTTTTACGTTGTATTAATAATGAAAAAGCGATTTGTCCTAGACGTGAGAAATTGCTTTTGTGAAATTGATACGGGGAAGAAGTATCATGTTAGAAAGCATTTTGAAAAGAGATTTCTATGTTTGTGGAATACAAACGCTTTATCCTTTTGAAAGGAGGATGTGTATGTGATCATGTGTTTGTAACTCGTACTTATTTTGAAAGAAAATAAGAAAATTATAAGTGAAAAACTTATCTTGGGTTTTGAAAATTCCTGTATTGTTTGTGAGTTGTGCGTGAAATAGAGATCCTAGACTCAGAAAGAAGAAGGCTAGTGTTTACATACCTTGTAGAGTCAAAAAGTAAATTACGACGTTTGTTCCATGAGACCAAGACCAAGACGAAGTAGGTTGAATTGTTCCCGCTTCAACGATTTGGTGAGGACGTCGGCTATGTTGTCTTCGGACGCTACCTTCTCAATAGAGATGTTCGCCTTTTGAACATTGTCTCTTAAGAAGTGATGACGAATCTCTATATTTTTTGTGCGAGAATGTAATACCGGATTCTTGCTTAGATCTATGGCACCCTTGTTGTCACATAGAATGGCTATGTCACTAAGATGAATATCGTAGTCGACTAACGCTTGTTTCATCCATAGTGCTTGTTGGCATGCTTTGCTTGGTGGAGACGATTCGGCTTCGGTTTTGATATTGCTAATGCCGTTTGTTTCTTTGAAAACCAAGATGTTAAACAACATCCTATAAAAGTACATACCCCACTTGTACTTTTTCGGTCAACATAATCACCTGCATTGTCAGAATCTGCATATACAATTGTTTCTACTCCCATGCCCTTAGGATACCATAATCCTAATTGTGTTGTACCCTTAATATATCTAAATATTCTTTTTACGGCTTCTAGGTGTGATTTTTAGGGTCTTCTTGAAACCTAGCACATAAGCAAACACTAAACATGATATCCGGCCTACTTGTCGTGAGGTAGAGAAGACTACCTATCATGCCATGATATTTAGTATTATCGACGGATTCGCCGTCTTCATCTTTTGTGAGTTTGGTGTCGGATGACATTGGTGTCCTAATTGGTTTCGACTCTTCTAGACCGAATTTCTTTAACATCTCCTTTATGTATTTAGATTGATTAAAGAAGATACCATCTTCTACTTGTTTGATTTGTAGACCAAGAAAGAAACTAAGTTCTCCCATCATACTCATCTCGAACTCGTCATGCATGATTTTATAGAAATCATCACACGTCTTGACAAGTGGATCCGAATATAATATCATCTACATATATTTGAACTATGATTATATGTGACTCTCTTTCTTAGTAAAAGTGTGTTGTCAACTAACCCCATGGTATAGTTGTGTTTAATTAAAATGACTTGAGTCTATCATACCAAGCTTTTGGAGCTTGTTTAAGACCATAAAGGGCTTTCTAATTTATACACATGTTTAGGTTTTTCAAAATCGATGAAGCCGGAGGTTGAGCTACATATACTTCTTCATTAATAAAACCATTTAGAAAAGCACTTTTGACATCCATTTGATAAAGCTTTAGATCATTAGCACAAGCATACACAAGAAGTATTCTTATAGACTCTAATCTAGCCACGGGGCATAGGTCTCATCAAAGTCTATTCCTTCTTGTTGGTTATACCCTTGGGCAACGAGTCTAGCCTTGTTTCTAGACACTACTCCGCTTGCATCTAATTTGTTTTATAAACCCATTTGGTTCCTATTATGGTTTGATTACTAGGTGGAGGGACAAGTGTCCAAACATCATTAGAAACAAATTGATTTAATCCTTCTTGCATAGCCATTACCCAACTTTCATCTTTTATGGCTTCTTGTGTATTCTTAGGTTCTATGGTTGAAACGAAACAAAAAAGCTACTTTGGTTTTGAACTTGAGACCTTAATGTTCTTTCGTTTAGCTTTCCTATGACCTTATCTACGGGGTGATCTTTGGACTCCTTAATGTTAATGACTTCATCATTTAAAGGTTCTTCTTCTTCATTTATCTTTTTCTTTATTGCTATAGCTTCACTTTCTACAATCTCGTCATCGACAAGAGGTGGAGAGGGTTTGGGTGGACTTTCATCAAATTTTATATTTAATGACTCTTCTACCTTCATTGTTTCTTTGTTTAATATGACGTAAGCTTTGCTATTTGGAAGAAAGATACCTTCGGTTGATTTAGGATCAAATTTTGTAAGATAATCTTTAGTGTTAAGAATAAAACATTTGCTACCAAAGACTCTAAAGTGATCTAACGTAGGTTTTTTGCCTCGGAGTAACTCGTATGGAGTTTTACCTAAGATTGGTCTAATTAAGACTCGATTGAGTATGTACGTTGAAGTATCAACGGCATTGCACCAAAACTTTTGAGGTATGGATTGCTCATTAAGCATTGTTCGACTCATTTCTTGTAGGGTTCTATTCTTTCTTTCAACTACCCCATTCGATTGTGGAGTGCGCGGAGCCGAGAAGTTGTGAGTAATACCATTAGCGTCACAAAAAGCTCCAAATTGCACTTCATTATCGAATTCCCTACCATGATCCGTCCTAATAGACACTATAGGACTTCCTAGTTGTCTTTGGATTTTCTTGCTTAATATTTCAAAATAATCAAACGTTTCCGTTTTGTTCTTTAAGAATTTTGTCCATGTATACCTAGAGTAATCATCCACTATGACCAAAGTGTAGTAGTTGCCTCCATAACTTTGGATAGCGGATGGACCAAATAAATCCATATGTAGTAATTCTAGACACTTAGTTGTAGACACCATGTGTGTTAGCTTTATGACTAGAATGAACTTGTTTTCCTACATTACAAGCATCACAAAAGTGATGTTCATATTTTAACTTAGGTAGATCTCTTACTAGATCTTTGGATGATAGCGATTGAAGAAGTCGCATGTTGGCGTGACCCAATCTTCGATGCCATAAGGTCGAAGTATCATCCATAGAGGTAAGACATAGTTTGTCTTTAGGTTCATTACCGATTTTAATGACATAGACTCCATGTTTCCTAATTCCTCTTCCTATGGTTATGCCATTTTTAATATCTTACTACGGTTTGGTAAAAGTACATTGCACTTTTATCACATATTTGTCCTATACTTAAGAGGTTAAAGTTTAGGTTTTCTACGTGACACACATCGTTAATGGTTAGAGATTTGTTAGAAATCGTACATTTACCGATGATTTTACTTTTGCTATTTCCAGACACCACATTACCTCCATTGAAGGATTCATATGTGGAGAATAGATCTTTATTGCCGGTCATGTGCCTCGTGCACCCGCTATCCTTGACCCATTCATCCGGGTCTAGGTCGACCTTTAAGCACACCTAACAAAACAATTAACTCAAAAGTTTGGTCCCCATTTGTTCATGGGTCCATTAGTGTTAAACATTCCATCCATGTTAGACATGTATGGATAAGGTGAGTATGCATTCCATGGAGCAAAGTTTTGAAAAGGAAAACCATTTTGCATATTTGGGTTCCATCTCATTTGATGGTTACCTCTCGGGTAAACATTATTAGGTCTCCTAGATGGATTAGGTTTTGAAAAAGATGGAGCTTTGTTTCTTGCAAAAGTAGGATTATATTTTGGAGGTGGTTGTCTAGTGGTAACATGAGTTGGTTTCTTCTTATTAACGATAACAAACTCGGTTCTAGATGAAGAAGCTACGTTATTACCACTTGTTTGCTACAAAGACCCACGTATCCTCGGCTTAACACTAGCGGTTCCTTTGATGGGATCCGTGGGATCCGCCACAATGATGGTGGTTTTTCTAGTGCCTTAACAAATTGTGTTTCTTTGTTTTCACTAGTTGATGGATCAAGTTGTTGAATACCTAAACCTTTTGGTTGTTACCGTTTTAACACTATCTAATATCATATCTAAGGTATTCGTACTCATTCTAGAAATTTTAGAATCTAGTTGATCAACTAGTGTTTGAAGTTTAATACAAAGTTCACATTCACCACTTGCTATTTTACCCTTTTCTAGACGTTTCGGTTTTGCTTTTAATTCTATGACTTCTTTATCTAAACGTTGGTTTTGACTTTTTAAAAGCTTATTTTTGTTAATTAGTTTTAAGCTAATATTGCATAGTTTGTCATATTCATTATGTAATGAGTCGTCATCTAGTGATGAGCTACTATAGTATTCGTGACATACCTCGTCATTTGCCATGAGACAAATTTCTTCGTCCTCCTCGTCGCTCATTCCCCACGTGCCGCTCACGAACGCCTTTTGATCATCCCGTTTGGGACACTTTCTAATAAAGTGGTTTGGGTCCCCACATTTAAAGCAAGTACGATCATCTTTTGGCTTCTCGTCCTCTTTGCTTTTGCGGAAGCCTTTCTTATCGTCATACGGTTGTTTGACGATCTTCCTTCCTTCTAAAGAACTTTTAAAGTCCTTACCGCCATAGCGTACTCTCGTCATCACTACTCAAGAGGAATTCTCTTCATCGCTTGAAGCCTTTTTGGCTTTAAGGGCAAGAGATTTGTGTTTCTCTTTCACCTTTGAGGCTTCGGAGTCTTTAGCAAGGACAAGCTCGTATACTTTTAAGTTGCCTATGAGTTCATCAAGGGTGAGGATTGTCAAATATTTTGACTCTTCGATCGCCGTCACCTTGGATCTCCACTTAGATGGAAGTGCCCTTAGATATCTCCTAACATGGTTACGGCTAGAAAAAGATTCATCAAGTGCTTGTAAAGATGTAATAATAGTATTAAAATTAGCAAATGAATGATCTATAGTTTCCTCATCCGATATTGAAAATTGTTCATATTGTTGAACAAATAAATCAATTTTATTATTTTTAACTTGTTGATTACCTTGATGAGTCACAACTAAAGAATTCCAAATTTCTTTAGAGGTTTTAAGCATAGAAATTCTTTCGAATTCCTTTTTGGGTAAAGCTTTATACAAAACCATTTTAGCTTCATTATTTTTAGAAAGCTTTTTCTTCATTTCATCATTTAGTTTATCATGAGGTATGTTAACTAAATTTCCTTTATCATCATTTGAGGTAGCCTCAAAATCGCCTTCAACAATAATGTACCAAAGATCAATATCTTTAGACTTCACATATGTTTCGAATCTATTTTTCCAATATATAAAACCATTAGTTTCAAGTAGAGGTGGTCGTTGCATAGATTGCCCTTCCTTGTAATTTTCAGAACCCATAGTGATCGAAAAGTTTTTAAAATACGGTTTATTTTAAAACTTTTATAAACTTAGCTCTTGATGCCAATTATGGAAAACTAGAAGGGGGGGTTGATTAGTTTTGCCGATTTTAAGTTAATTTCAAAAACTTTAGATTCGATAATATGTGAGATCATGTGGATGTTGAGAAAGTATAGATCTAATGATAAAACAAGTAAATAAAGTAAAGCAAAGGGATAGAAATGACACAACCGATTTATAGAGATTCGGCTACAAGGACACATTCCTTGCCCTACTCCACTCCCCGAGTCACCTACTCGAGAGTTCAAGCACTATGTCAACAAACTCCTTTAACTTGGCGAAGAAGCCTTCACAACGTTGCTTACACCTTTTTCCGGTACAAAGCGAAATACCGAGTCCGTAACACGGTGGACCAAACCAACACGACTATTACACAACAAATATGTGAAATATCAAATACAAGATCTTCGCTATAGAAATCTTGCGGAGGAACAAATCAATCAAGGACCCCTTGCTTGGATGACTTGTAGAATGCTCGTGATCTCGCCTTAGAGAAGGACCTATATGAGAATCACTAAAGAAAGAAAGAATGAAGTACTCTCTAGATCAAGTGATCTTTTGTTAGAAGAGAATGAGAGTATATGAGAGAATTAGTAAGAAGATGGGTGAGTTAGAATGAAGAAATGACTCTCTATTTATAGGCAATTTCTGCCACTGTTCCCGGATCCCACGGATCCTCCCACAAGGGATCCGTCTAGTGTAAACCTAGGGATCCGTGGACGCCCTCTTGCCCATGGGTTTTTGGTTATGGGTCATGGGTTATGGGTTGGTCCATGGGTATTCCTTTAGATTCAATGTATCTAATGAATACATTGTATCTAGTCAAATGGGTATGGGTCAATGGGTTATGGATATGAACCATGGGTTGTGGTTTTTTACCCATCCTAATAAACTATTACAACAAATGATTAATTACAACATTTTTGTATTTAAATGGCTATATGTAAATGCTTTACAAAAATAACATGTATCCTTATAATTGTACTTAAGATAACATTATACTTGTTATCAACAAAACACAAAGAGATCGCAAAATATAAATAAACGTTTTTACGGTTTATTTGTATTAACAATAAATATAAAGATAGATGTAGGATGGTAGCCCTATGTTTTATTTCATTTTTTTGGCATACACTTTTACTCTACCATCCTCTACGATAACATGAAAATATAAGGGATTTATAGGAGCATCCCTAAACTTGAGTTTTTATTACTCTAAAACTAATTTGACCCGAATTCAAAAGATCAAAACACTTGGAGTACATTATTACGTAAATAAAGGGAATTTGAATTTAACGTTTTTTCCCGTCACTCCATAAAATTTAACTTTACCCATGAGTCCCAATCATCCCAAAACTGTGTACAAAAGATATGACTCGACTTAGCAACCATGCAAGTAACTAGATAATTTAACTAAGGGTTTAGTATGATAACAATAATGCACTAAAAGTGAGTGCATACAATGTAGGCTAAGGCGATTTGGGTGTACATTTGGGGGTGGATTGTAAACAATGCTCTTCATTGATATTCCGGAAAACCGAAACATCACGAGAACCGCGAAAAGGATAGGCTCCGAGGGGTTAACTAGGGGTATCGTGTACTAAAGATGAGTACAACACAAGGGTGTGGGGGAATTACTCAACCGATGTGGAAGAAGTAATTATAATACGGGTCTCAAACAAGGGTTATCCTAATGCCTCTTATCATTTAGTTATTCCTAACTACACAAGTATAGTCTCACTAGCGATCTCTGAATGCATCACAAAACAAGTTCTAGAATCTATTATACTACCGATACACTCTTGAAGCATTAAAGGTGAATGCTTTAATTCCTATAGATCTAGGGCGAACCTCACATTTTGGGATGGAATTTGAGTGGTAAAGGGTTTTTGTGCTAGTCATATAACTAATATCCATGAGACGTTTTATTAAGACTAAAGTCCCACCCGTACATGCCATGAAATTTTTTAAATTTGGCGCTAAAATTTCCCTAACAAATATTTCTCATGGTGTTATTACACAAATGAAATAGGACAAGACAAATGATCAAGGGTAAGCATAGTTTCAAAGTTCCCGTTTTATTCTCCATCCCTACACTTAAACTGAACATAGTCCCCAATGTTCCTCGAAAGTATCAAAGTTATGATAACGGAAGGTAATTAAAAGAGAAAGAAACTAGTACTCCCCTGATTAGCTCGGTAGGATCCGTGTGAAGTAGTGGTTAAATTCTTTCCAATAAGAATGTATGCATGATAAGCTCCATCCAATGCTATGTTTCTTCTTCTTGATAAATAAAACCTGCACACTTTAAGAAAATAGACGAAATCTTCGCGTAAAATCGGCGGTAAAACTATATATGACTCTACTAAACTAGGATATAATGCTTGTGTAATGGATGTTTGCAGATTTTCTGGAAAATTAAGACCTGAGAATTTCCAAAAATTTTATAAGTAGCACAGAAAACGAGAGAAATTATATAAGTTGTTTCTACTCCTCCTGACGTTGTCAGGTTGTAATCCTGACGCAGTCAGGTTATCCTGACAGAAACTGGTTTGCTACGTTTTTCTGGAATAATTCTGGAAAAATTACACCTTTAAAATCTGGAAATATTCCTGCAAAACATCCATTATGACTCGATACAAGCATTTGACTCTAACAAACACACATATATATCATTTTAAATAATTGTAGTTCTCATGTTCACGTTCTTTTGAAAACGTGTGTAATCCTCCCTACACTTATCCTTTTTGTAAAATACCTTTATATGTAATTAAGACGAGGTTAAAGACAAAATAAAGCATTTTCACAAATTCAAACATGAGAACATACAATAATGAAAAGATATATGACACACAAACAAATAATCCAACCAAACAAGGAATAGATAAACCACACCACAAACAAATATATACAAATCAAATTGTTCCAAGATCACCACATTATCACCAAGTTAAGATAGTCTAAGTTATTACATGCCCAAATAAAATTGTCTCAATCAACAACCAACCACAATAGTCCATAAACAACTCACAAATAAACACATGAATCACTGAGGAGGGGGTCCATAACGGTAGTCATAACCAGGGGGAGGTGGCCCATGTATCCATAAGGCGGGTACTCCTCCTCCAGCCCAGGGAATGGGTCAATTTGCAGGTGTAGGTCAAGATGATCGCGCATGGACAAATGATGCATCTTTTTGACGGTATGATCATATGTCCAGCTAGCCCTCTGATCCTGCTGCGCCATCCATGTGTCCATCCGGCCCATCCACGCTCCCTAGTGGGCCTGCCAGTCCTCACTGGACATGTGCATGTAGACGTCAGCGGAGCCTCCTGCTCCATCCCCCTGCTGGTATGCTGGTATCGACTGCTCGTCGTCGTCATCATCATCATCATCATCCTGAACTGCGGGACGAGTGCGGAACCATGCGTAGCCACCTCCATAATCCATGATAACATCCATGGCCTTCAGGGACTTAGCTTTGACGACCTTCGGCTCTGCTACAACATTGAGGTACGTGGGTACCTCCCCGTTCAGGATGCCACAGGACTGAGCCAACCGGGTGACAAACATACCACCATACACCCCATCTTCAAACCTCATACCGCTAGCAGTCCTTAAGTAATCAGCCAACCAGAATGAGATGTTACAGTGCACACCTTCAGCTAACATGCAGTAGAGATAGAACAGATCTGGTAAAGTAACACGATGAGTCGTGTCCTTGCGCCCCGTTATGGTGAAGGAAATGCAACGGTGCGCGAGCCTTACTTGCGGATCCCGGATCCGTGAGGTAAGGGTACTCCCAGTAACATACTCCTTGTTGGCTATCGTGTTCCAAAACTGAATCCCCCACATATCCTCCGTAGTGACAAACCCAGCTCCCAAGTTAGCTCTAAAGACATCACTCTCAATATCCCTCGCTGAATACAACCCTACTCTCCAACCAAACTCTAACACAGACATAGTCCTCCAGACTCCACCCAGTCAAAACTAATCCCCTGAAAATCAATGTTACCTCGACAAGAAATAACATTCATCGAATAAGAAGGGTGAAACTCATGCACCAACTCACTATACACAGGCTCACGCATCCGAAACAACCTCTCCCATTGAGGATCAGTGAACTTATCCTTCCTAAAATTGTTCCTAAAATCCCTAGCCAGATCATGCTGCTCAAGAAATCCCCAATCCAAAACAGCCCCTGAGTCAATGGTTTGATGGAGCAAATCATTGTAGCGAGTTTGGGAATCTTCCTCAATAAACACTCCCCATCCGGAAACAATGTCAGCGATGCTCTCCTGGGTGCCAGAAGATTGTCCCCTTGTTCTTCTTGTTCTCTTGCTCATTTTATGAAACAGGAAATCAAAAAGATTGGGAACAAATGAGTAATATTCAAGCTGCTAAAAAAAGACATCAGAAGGCTCTGATGGCGTCACGCCAGAGGGCTGACGCCGTCCCAACCAGAAAAATTCAAATTCGACGTTTGCGAGGGAAAAATCCAGGTTTTTAACCATAACCCTTATCCCAAACACCCCTGCTATAGCAGCAATGGTGCATTGGCTAGGTGGTTTAGTCCCTAAGCCGTCTAAGGCTTCTCGCAAAACCAAACCCACATGATAACACTACTATTCGCCTAATCTTAAGCGTAATTAACAAGATTCATGGGCGACATTTAGCATTAATCAAATCAATTGGGGATTTCGGATTGAAAGGGAAATAAAAATTGAGCGTGGAATAGAGCAATTGACTAGACAAAGATCAATGAATATTACTTACCTTGTGGAGATTGACGCAGTAAAGTGGTTAATTTGATGTGGAGAAAACATGGTAGTGTGGTGTGGGGCGGATAAAATGTGTAGGGTGGAGAATGAAAGAGATGTTTAGTGTTTTTATTCGTCTGATATGGCTTAGCGACGACGTCACCCTTTGCGTAGTGACGGCGTCATGCCCAAATTTTTGCAAAAGAGGCTGTTTTTATGAATCCGCCCAGATCAAAAATCTTGTTACTATTTTTGACAAAGATTTTGGTTTTTATTTTAGAATTCATTTTGTCAATCTACTTGCAATCTACACAAAGGTGAGCAACGCACATGTCAAATTGTCTTTCAACTGGGATTCTGGAAATATTAAAATGTCGGGGATGAGGACTTTTCGATCCCGGTTTAAAACCAAAAGAACGTTTCCTTATTTCAGGAAAGTCAGGAAGCGATACGTGCACCCTTCCAATGAATATGTCCCTAGGAAATGTTCTTTTTATGCAGAGAGTGTTGATGCAAGGGTTCAAACAAAGATGTGATTTCTTGAGGTGGGTTGCCTTGCTTATTGGAATTGGAGAGGGTTCAGAATCATTCTAATGAGCTCCGGTATCGCATATACCTTTTCTATCTTTTTAGGTACATTATTCCTTGCGATTTCTTCACGGAGTTTTAGCTTGAAGTTGTCAGCTAGCTCCAAGAAAGTGTCATGTGTTTTCCTCATTTGAGCTTCGAGGCGTTTTATTTCCTTTTCTTGCTTGTTGACAAATGTCAACATTATGTCCTCGAATTCATCTTGCCGGGATTTTCTTGGGAGCAAAAATTCCTTGATCGCGTTCACATGCTCATAATCTTGGGTAGTTACTTCCATCAATTCATTCACTTGTGCCTCCATACTCTTAAACAGTTGTGCGTGGGAATCCAAACTATTCTTATGAATTATCGGAATTTCCCATCCTTCTTCTTCATATTGTGCTAAGTCTTCGATGACTTCCCAACATGCTTCAACATTGAGGTTACTTAACATTCCACCGGCGGCATAATCAATGGTTTGTTGGGTGGAGGGACTGACATGATCGTAGAAGATTTGGACTTGGAGCCAAAGATCGATGCCGTGATGAGGGACTTTATAGAGCAAGTCCTTGAATCGAGTCCATGCCTCGTAGAGAGATTCACCTTGACGTTGCTGGAACATCAAGATTTCATTCCTAAGTTTAGTAGTTCTCCCCGGTGGTAAAAATTGGGCAAGGAAACGAGTGGTGAGATCATCCCAACTTAAGATGGATCCGGCAGGAAGTCGCTCAAGTCAATTACTAGCTTGGTCCCGTGAGAGAATGGAAGAGACGCAAGCGCGTGGTCTCCGTGTGGTAGCATCAAGGTCGATGGAATCAACGATTTTAAGGAAGTCCTTGAGATGCTGATTAGGATCTTCGGAACGAAGTCCATGGAATGCACATCCGTTTTGCACCAACCGGATGGTGTCGTATCGCATGGCCGTAGTTTGAGCTTGATCGGGGAGCTCAATAGTGTTCCTATAGCCTTGGTGGCTTGGTCTAGAGTATTCACCAAGAGTACGGCCTCTTGGTGGGTCAATGATTGGTGGATCGATGAGTGGTGGTGGGTTATCACCTTCCATGATGAAAAGTGATGGGATTACTAACAAAGTCACGAAGAAGGGGGATAGACTACGAGGAAGTTAAAAATGAAAAAAAATATATATTGATGTGTGCTCGTATGATGATTAAAAATGTATCTACCTAGATACTATTACTCCCTAGTTATCTTTTAATGGTGGTTGAATTGTCACATCCTTATTCTTAACGCATTGTGTTTTCTAAGGTCGTAAGGTATGCGTTTATCCCTAACTCTTTGAGACTACCTTAAGGTTATTGCCTACGAAATCTCTAGGATTCATAAACTAACTCTAAGGTTATCTTTGGATGTTTAGTCTACAATTCCGCTAAGTGAGTATAAACTATGGTTCACAAAGATTACTCAAGCATTAAAAACACAACGATAGCCTAGCGCAATCCTAAGCCAATTACAATTAAGATAAGAGACAACCAATCAATAATTAATAACTAGATTTCATATATCTAAGCAAACACACAAGAAACTTAGCCGGACATGTTAAACATGCAAGCATACACACATACAATCGAAGACATATTGAAATCAATGAAGTAAATTACTTATCTTGATGTAAAATAGGGTATGAGAACCCTAAGATACTGTCCAAACCGGAACAAAATCTATTTAGGTTTTTACTCCACAAGTCTACTTCCTAAAATTCTGAAAATTCGATTTTTATATATAATTTTACAACTGCGATGGCGTCACCTTATAGTTGGGACGCCTTCAAATCGCCGTCATTAGGGTTTCGTCTTGGCCAAGTCATCATTGGGACGGCGTCACGTTGTGGTTGTGGCGCGTCGGTCTTGATAGTGACGTCATCCGAATCGGATCTAGGCCGCCGAGAGGAAAAGTCTTCGTGACGCCTTACTTTCAAAGCTCGACACCGTCGGTGCAAAATAACAAAATCGCTCTCGAGTCGTCACAAATTTCATTACATAGAGAGGACGGCGTCGCCTGCTTTGGGACGCCGTCGGTGTAATTCCAGCAGCTTGAGTGTCTTGATCTTGACTTAGCCATTTTCTTCATATATTCACTCCTTTTCGTCCAAAAATGCACCATTCCAGCATTTTGCTTCCAAGAGACCTAAAAAGTGAAAAGGAATGAAATTAAGCAGTAACGGATATGAAAGTGGGCGATTAAGGGCTTAAATGACCCCTTAAAAGTGTACGTTTTAAATCCTTATCACTGAGGCAATAAAAACCTCAACATTAGCAGCTTTGTCAGATTCTGCTTCTTCATCATCTGAAATAGGGTACATAGTCATCAATGAGGTAACATTCAAAGGCTCATGAGGCGAGGGAGTTAGTTTTCTCACCAGAAGTATCAGCCTCACTCCCACTAGCCTCGATACCCTAACGATTCCTCTTCGGAAAAAAGCACTCAGATAAAAGAACTTAGTCATCCACTTCCTACATTGCATGGTCAATGACAGGCACTTTGCCCACTGACACAGGTGGAAAAGGAGGAGGAGGATTACTACCAACATTAGGAGTTACTTGAATGACTTGCTCAAACCTAACATTCACACCCTCTTTCAAAACGCAACCCTAGAGTGCACTGGTTTTCTCGTTGTATTTATTGCATGAATTGCGGCTTGTAGATCCGAAGAGACTTAATAGACTTTAAGCTTCTTAGGGGATACTTACACGTTCATAGAGTTAGGGCATTTGGTACCTCCCCATGACTAATAAAAAGGAATACAATGCTCCAATTGAAACGAAGGTGTGACAATTCGATTATCAATAAGAGATAACAAGGGAGTAAAGAAATCTAAGTAAACACATTTTCCTATCATAAGATTTACCACCAGTTTACTTTTTTTGCATTTTATTTTATGTTATTTAGTTTTGTTTTAGATAGTTAGTAGTTAAAACGCCCACTATTCAAAACCCCGAGATTTTAACTTGCTTTCTAAAAGATATAAAAATATAAAAAGACTCATCCCTCATCTTTAGACCTGTCTCGACATACTCTTCGTCCTTCACAACACTATTCCCCTAGAGAACGATCAATCCCCCATGTCGTACCTATACTACACTACAACGATTAGGTACACTGCCTAGGAGGATTGTAAAACTCGTTGAGGGTTACAATAACCCGTTATCTCCTCTCGATAAATAGAAGGCATCATACACAATCTCAACAAGTCTTCACACACTTGGGCAAATACTGCTTCACTGCAGTCTCATGTGGTTTTTGTTCATGTGTTACCCGAGCTTCTTGATCCTCATCATTCTCATCGGGTCCTTATTATTCTACAAGGAAAACCAAACAACAAAGCTATTCACATCCCATCTCTTAAACCGATTTACATACCATACATAAACAATCTTTAACATCTTAATCTACAAAAAAAGACAATAAAAACTTATTTTATACATTAATCAAGAATGTCGAGCTTTTATACATCACAACCGCTTAACCAAATCACAAATTTGACAGATTGCAAAAATATGAAAACTTTTAAAAGAAATTGTATGTACTTTTGTTTGATCAAATCTCTACTTTACGTGACCGAATTTAAAAATTATTAGATTATGCTACTTGTTGATTTATGATTGAGTTAAGTGGTAGTGAAGTGCTCGACATTCTTAACTAATACGAGAATACCACCTTTTTGTCTTTTTTATAGCTTATACAGGCATGTCACTATATAATTGGTTTGTGAAAAAGTCGTCTTCCTATTTAACACAAATAGATGATTTACATATAGTTTTGGGCATAAGTTATACAAGTTTAGTCATGCTAACTAATCTTCCAACATATATATACTTTTTTTAGTAAATTACACCGTTCGTCCTTGTGGTTTGCGTTAACCGCAACCTATCGTCCTTTGACCAAAAAAATTGCACCGTTCGTCCTTAAGTGGCAAACGTTATGCGCCGTTTGTCCCTCTCTCTAACGGAGCTCAATAACGCTCGTTAAATGGCCACACATGATTCCCACGTGAGGCTATTTTGGTAATTTTATCCTTAGACATCATCTTCCTCTCTTTAACTTATCTTCTTTATCATCATCTCAAAACACTTTCTCACCCACCTTCATCTTCTTCAATATCTCCATCTTAAAGAAGACTTCAAAATTAAATCAACACCAAAATGAACATCAATTTACTCGATCAACACCCATCTCATTTTACATTTCATTAATGCCATTATCAACTAATACATACTCTCTCTCTCTCTCTCTCTCTCTCTCTCTCTCTCTCTATATATATATATATATATATATATATATATATATATATATATATATATATATATATATATATATATATATATATATACTACCCACCCTTCTTCCTGCTCATCAAGATATAACTTCTCATATTTAAATCATCACAAAATGTAAGATACATATTTGTTTATTAACTTCTCATGATTAATCCTCGAGTTCTATGCGTTAAAGGTTTTGATTTTTCATAGGAACGAATCTTGCAATCTTTTTGGTTAAAATGAGAAATAGATTTGGGGGTTTTGCTAGGGAAGAGTTCATTTTCACTCGTTCATATCAATTTTTGTGTCCAGTCCATCAAATATGCTAATTTGAGATTTAGGGTTCTTATCAAAATTTTGAGGATTTTTGTTCTTGTGTTTGTTGTTAGCAATTTGCTTCAAATCATTCTACTCAACTAGGTGGTTATTGGGTTTTATGGGAGTTTGAATCTTTTCAATCTTGTGAAAAGTTTCAAAAACATGATGGTGTTAATTCGTGGTTATCAACTATTAAAAAATGGTCTACACAATTCGAAGTACTGGATAGGGTTATATGGATTGATGTGGAAGGTTTACCATTGCAAGCATTGTCGCAGTCTACTTTTAGTCGAGATTTTGAAATTAGTTGTGATTTATATTTGTAGCAGATTGTACTATCATTCAAGTGAATACATTAAATTTAGATCTGCAAGTGAATACATTTGTTAGGTGCCTGTTAAAACGAAACACCCTTTTGCTCATTTTTATTGTGGGTTTGGTGATTTGGGGACGAAAAATGATGATGGTAGTGGTGGTAACAGGGACGACGAGATGGCGATGATGGTGGTGGTGGGAGCAGTGGTGGAAAGGAGGTGATAGGGTTGTAGTGGGACTTTGAAGATGAGTGGTAGAGACAGAGGTGATAGGAGCAGTGGAAAAGATTCATATACCCTCACATGGGGTGTCACATGTATAAACTTAACGAGCGTTAGTGGACCCTATTAGAGGGAGGGACAAACGACGCATAACGTTTGCCACTTAAAGATGAACGATGCATTTTTTAATCAAAGAACGATAGGCTGCGATGAACGCAAACCACGAGAACGAACGTGTAATTTACTCTTTTTTTTTTGTTTGAAACAAACGATTATAATAACTCAGCATAAAGTTAAAAGAATAAGAATATTTATGTTGCTTGCCGGTAAAGAATTACAGGGACCCATCTGTAATAATCTAAAGTAATAGCAGCACTCAATAACTAAAACCCAACCCGACCCGACCCGATGGAAAACAGTAGGTCCATTAAAGGCTCCCACTTAAAAACCCTAAATTCGGACCACTGAGCATAAATACCTTTCACTTTCCCCCAATTTGAGCGGGAAACATACGCACACAGTCAAACACACACACACACACAATTGAAAAATGATTGATCAAGATCAACAGTGGCTGATAAGCTCATTGAATGCAACACTTGATACTAATCAACAAGCTCGATCTTTTGCTGAAGCTTCTTTGAATCAAGCTTCACTTCAACCCGGTATAATTTTATCTATATCTATTCATTTCTGTTTATTTTTTATTTACTTTGTGAAGTGTGTTTTAATAACTGTTTTCTGTTGTTTATTTTGTTACTGATGGTAAAATTCTTCATGTAAAATGACCATTTTACCCTTCAATATACACACAAAAGTCGAAATTTGAAAGATTTGTGTTTTAATAGCAGAAAAAAAGAAGGTTACACCGAATAAACAAAAATGGACAAGTTACATACGTCTTTTTGTTAATATCCCTAAAAAAATTGCCAGATTTCTTATTAGCTTTAAGGTGTGTTTGGCAAAAGTAGCAATAGCAGTAGTAGTAAGTGGTAGCGGTAGCAATGAGCAGTAGCAGTTTTTTTCTATAAAAAAACGTTTGGTAACGTAGCTGTAGGTGTAATCATAATGTGTAAAACAGCTCCTAAATGCTACTTCATGGAGCGTTGGAAAATGGAAAATTAGCATTCCGAAAAACTAGATAAAACTACTTGCTGCGTGCCAAACGAGCATTAAAGATCACAACACTCACCGCTATTATAATAACTACTATTATTTCCAGACCAAAGATTCTGGAAATCAAGTCTTGTACCACATATTTCAGTTTTAGCCAATAACTACTAATATAATAATTTTTTTTTTTTTTTTTTTCAAAATTATCGACAGAGCGACCATAAATGGCCATCGCCAGTAAAAAAGTTGGGGTTCTCTCACCAAATTGTTAAAAACTTTAACTGTCTATTCAAGAAATATTGTTTCTTAAACAAAGTTCTACTCTTTTAATATGATATGGTTGTCACAAATATATAAAAAATAAAACAACTACGTTGCAAAACTATGATAAGATAAGCAACTTTAATCAGAAAGAAACAAAGTAATAGACTACGAGTAGAAGGGAATGTAATATTGATAAAAAAACATCAATTTGGTACGTGAGGGCTTCCGGATATATTGGAGTTACATGTCATTTATGTATTAATTTCATTCTTTTACTCTGTATTGACAATGACTGTTGTTGCAACTGTTTGAAGGTTTTGGAAGTGCTTTATCCAAGATTGCTGCTAACAGGGATCTTCCTCTAGGATCTCGCCAAATATCCTTTTACTACCATACACAAAATTTTACAATGTCTTTGTTTTACTGCATGATTTGTATGAGTTTGGTTTCACATTATTGACCTCATATTCGACCAAATATAAAATCATGAAAAAATGTTGAACATTGATATCCTTGTGAGACTTAACTTACTTTTACTTAGCTGCGGTTCTTCTAAAACAATATATTAAGAAGCACTGGCAGGAGGATGAAGATAGTTTTGAACATCCGGTTGTTTCAAATGAGGAAAAGGTCACTCTTATTTCTTAATTTGATCTTTCCTAGGTTTCTGCCAAGTTTTCTTCGTACACTGTTTCCTCATTATCTGCGGAGATACTTGAATTTTTGGTTTTATTTTCCGAAGTGACATTGTATCTAGTTTATTGCTGGTTTTCCAGTTATTGTTATCATTGTTGAGCTGAACGTGCTCAACTTTTCTAACTATGTTGTTTGCATTCTCAGGCAGTTATCGTGGTCTTCTGTTGCTCTCACTGGACGATCCTCATAGAAAAATTTGCACGGCTATTAGTATGGCTGTAGCGTCAGTCGCACATCATGATTGGCCAGACGAATGGCCTGACTTACTGCCATTTTTGATCAAGTTAATCAATGACCAAAGTAATACAAATGCAGGTACTTATCTCTCAACCTTGCTTATGGAAAAACTTGCTTTTTTTGGCACTATTCTCTCATATGCAATGTGTACATCATTTCTTTTTCATACTTTATCACTATTGAGAAAGTGTCTTAACTAAGTTTATCATCTCGTCATTTCATGGCTGACTTAATTAGTATAATTTTACAAAATGTCCAGTGAACGGGGCTCTTAGATGTTTAGCTCTTCTCTCTACGGATATGGATGATAAGTTGGTGCCTAGAATAATTCCAGTTTTGTTCCCGTGCTTGCATGCCATTGTTTCATCACCCCAGGTCAATTCTATTTTCATGTTATACGCTATTTTTCTGTTTATTTGAAGTAGAAAAAAAAAAATGAAAGCACACATGCTTTTTGTACATCAATGGTTGCAGTAGAAGTTTTTTTTCCCTAATAGACTTAGAATTTGGTCAAATGTTTATTAATCTTTGGCGTATTGACGCAGATATATGACAAAACTTTGCGCACAAAGGCTCTTTCAATAGTTTACTCTTGTACATCTATGCTGGGGGTTATGAGTGGCGTGTACAAAGTACTTTCTTTGCCCTTACAATCTTTTCTGGTCAAATTGCTTTGCTATTTTAGGTGAAAAAATAGAAGGCTTACATTAAATAATGTTTTGTAGACAGAAACAAGTGCCTTGATGTTACCATTAGTGAAAGTTTGGATGGTTGAAATCTCCTCTATCCTTAAGAGTCCTGTACAATCTGAAGATCCAGATGATTGGAGCATCAGAATGGAGGTATTTTTTTTTGTCTAAATGTGTCTACCTTTTGCATATTTATACTGGAACGTGCAGTCACTTTCATTTTATATTCATCATCAGGCTATAAAGTGCTTGAGCCAATTTGTTCAGAATTTCCCAAATCTGGCAGAAAGTCAGTTCATGGGTGAGTTTGTCTTTTGTGTGCATACTCTGGTTGATCAATTTTGCTATTTGCTATTAAGACATAAAAGACTGTTTTCCAGAAGTTCTGGTTCCATTGTGGCAAACTTTTGTGTCATCTCTTGGTGTATATGAACGATCATCTATCGAAGGACTTGAAGATGCATATGAAGGAAGATATGATTCTGATGGTTCAGAGACAAGCCTCGAGGCCTTCATCATCCAAGTAAAAGTTCTTCTGTATGTACACCTTCATTACCTTTCCATGTGCTGTTTTTAACTATCTGTTTTTATGCTATTCAGTTGTTCGAGTTTCTATTAGTGATTGTTGGCAGTAAAAAGTTTGTGAAGGTATCTTTTAAAATTCAACTTATTGCAAGATTTTAGTACCTCCCTGTTAGATGTTTAATCACCTGCCAAATTTCATTCTATAGGCTTTTGGAAATAGTATTCAAGACCTCGTCTACTATTCAATTGCTTTTATGCAAACAACGGAGCAACAGGTAACTTTTGTGTCTTAGATTCTAGTATTGTATCATCTTGCATTCGCCAGCTGTTCCGATTACTCCTAATAGTTTATATTTTATACTCACCATGCAGCTGCAAATTATTATTTGGTTTTCATTTATAATATTATGGACATTCTGTAGTGAACCTTGATTGTTCTTGCATTCTCTTACATATTCAATTGTTCTTCATCCAGGTCCATGCTTGGTCACTGGATGCTAACCAGTATGTTGCTGATGAAGATGAGAACACTTTCAGTTGCCGTGTTTCTGGTATCCGACTCACTCCCTTGATACCCCTTTTCTTGATCAGTAACAGTTCTGGCACTAGTCGCTAGTGAGCTCAAGTTTTGATATGGGCTATTATTCCACAGGTTCTCTATTGTTGGAGGAGGTTGTAATTTCTTGTGGTATTGATGGAGTTTATGCTATATTAAATGCTGCTAAACAAAGATTTGATGAGTCTCAGCAGGAGAAGTCTAAAGGGACTGCTGACTGGTGGAGGTATGCCTGAGTAATTTGTATACAATTATGTATTCTAAATTATGCCATTTAAATGTTTGCATAACTTTGATATGCCAGATGAGGAGGCTACTCTTTTGCTTTGTCTTCTGTGTCAGAACAATTACTTGAAATTGAGGTTAGGACTAACTTTTTAGTACATGCATAACAGTATATAGATTGATTGTGAATGATGTTAGCTTAATACTTTGAATTTTTTTATATCTAAAGCACAATGTCTTATGTATGTTGATTTTCAGGGTTCTGGACCCTCTGGAGTCAATTTGGGGAACCTCTTGGAGCAAACTTTTACTGAAGACATGACAGCAGGTAGAGTTCTGGTTAAAACATTGCCATTGCTTTAATATAATTAACATCTTAACTAATCGTTATTTATCGTGCAGGTGTACATGAATTTCCGTTTCTCTATCGCGCATGTTTTCATCAATTGCAAAATTTTCATCTGTGGTAACTATCTAGATTGTTCATATATCATGTTTCAATATTCTTAAGAGAAAGATTCACATTTATGCTTTTCTTTTTTACAGGTCAAGCATGGTGTTATCGATCATCTCTTATATGCTGCTATCCAGGCAATTGGCATGGACGTGTAAGATATTATTTCTTTATAACCCAATGCCCTTTAATTTATATGTAGATGACGACTGTTAATTTTTAGTTTTTAATTGTAGGCCTGCACCAGTCAAAGTTGGTGCATGTCGGGCACTTTCTCAACTCTTACCTGATACAAATAGAGGAATACCACAACCTCACATTTTGGCCCTGTTTTCATCACTTACAGAACTTCTTAAACAGGTAATATGACATTTTGTTTCATTTCTTTTATTACCAAGTCATAAAATACTTATATTTCTCAATGTGCTATATATTGCAGGCATCTGATGAGACGATGCATCTTGTCCTTGAAACACTGCAAGCAGCGGTGAAGGCAGGTTGGGCTTATCCTATAGGTGTTGAGCAAAAGTGTTTTTCGTTATTCAAATTAAAAGGTGTCTGACTTGACTTTGTTATTTTCCATGCCATGGTAACCGCTGATTGTAGGCCATGAATCTGCATTGTCCATAGAACCTGTAATTTCTCCTATTATACTTAACATGTGGGCTTTGCATGTTTCGGACCCTTTCATAAGCATTGATGCACTAGATGTTCTGGAGGTAACTTGATTAAATAAATGATGAATATGTGTTTTAGTTCTTGGAGTTAGTGGAGGCTGCCATTAACAATTCTAACTCTATTAACAGGCAATCAAAAATGCTCCTGGATGTGTTCATCCTCTTGTTTTGCGTGTTTTGCCATACGTGGGGCCAATCCTCAGTGAAGTACGTTTGTTTAAATTACATCAATATACTAAATTGTTTTTGACTCATATTGCTTACTTGGGAAGAGTTTTATTCTTATTCGTTTCAATTTCTGATGTTGCTTTTCTCAGCCTCAACAACAGCCTGATGGTTTAGTTGCTGGTTCATTGGATCTTTTGACTATGTTACTCAAGGTAAGCTATTAAATTTACTTAGATATCATCTCTCTGTACCTTCATTAAACTTAATTGTATATGTCTGGCTCATTGGTACTCACTGAAATTTGTAGAATGCACCGACTGATGTGGTAAAGGCGATTTATGATGTTTGCTTGATTCAGTTATACGCACAGTTCTTCAGAGTGACGACCATGGTGAAATGCAGGTTATTTATTAATCCAAACCTGTATTCTATCAATGAGAAGCACTTTAGTTGGATGTTTGGTTTTATACCCCATTCATGACTTTTGTTTGTGTGTTTATTATTTTATTAATAAAACAGAATGCAACTCAATGCCTTGCTGCCCTTATCTCTGGTGGAAAGCAAGAAATGCTCACTTGAGTGGTGATCCCAGTTTCGCAATGAGATGCTTACTTGATGTAGCTTCAAGGTGTTTTTTTTTTTTTTTTTTTTTTTTTTTTTATTTTTAAATAATCATAATGATTACCTTTTAACTTGTGATTATCCAAAAGACATTTGATCTTTCTGCTTGCTTGTTAAAAATGACATTTGGTATATTTTGGCAGGCTTCTCGATCCAGATTTAGAAAGCTCGGGGTCACTTTTGTTGGGAACTATATTTTGCAACTTATTCTACATCTTTCTTCACAAATGGCACAGCATATAAGAGACCTTGTTGCTGCTCTTGTTAGGCGAATGCAATCTTCCCAAATTGCTGGATTGCGAAGCTCATTGCTTCTTATCTTTGGAAGACTGGTATGATACAATCTAAAACGACATTATGTATGTTATTTTTCATGCACCTTTATTTCCTTTTTCATGACACAGGTTCATATGAGTGTACCACATGTTGAACAATTTATCACCTTACTTATCACCATCCCTGCTGAAGGCCATACTAATGCCTTGCATTACGTTATGTCAGAATGGACCAAACAGCAAGGCAAGTATTTTTCTTTGTAGAATCATCAAATTACATTAATTAGGAGTGTCATTTAACAATTATTGTGAAATCTCTTATGCTGAACTGAAAATCTAAGACCACCGCAATTGATTACAGGGGAAATTCAGGGAGCTTATCAGATTAAAGTCACAACCACAGCTTTGGCTCTACTGTTATCGACCAGACACGTTGAATTTGGAAACATTAATGTTCAAGGCCATTTGATGAAGGTTTGTTGTTTGCTTATTTCTCACAAGCTGTTTACATTATACATCCCTTGAAAGCTAACATTTTTTTATTGAAGTCCTCTGCAGGGATTACCACTGCTCAAGGCCAAACATTCACCTGATCAGTGGACATTGATGCCACTTCCTGCCAAGGTTTATACAGTTATACTTGCCTACTGAATATTATGTTTTTCTGCAAAAAAGTCTTGGACAAGTTAACTTGATAATTTTTATTTTGTTTGGGCAACATAGATTATTGCTATACTGGCAGATGTCTTGCTTGAAATTCAAGAACAAGTTTTAGAAGCTGACGATCAGGTACTTTTTCTCCTTCTCACAAATTTGGTTAAAAAGCACTCTTTATCGTAAGATGTTACAACTATACCGTATTGGTCATGCAGGATAGTGATTGGGAAGAAGTTGAAGCAGGTGATGCTGAACTAGAGCAAGATTTGCTATATTCAGCTGGTACTACATCCTACAGCAGACCTTCACATGGCTATCTTGATGCTATGGCAAAAGCCTTCAATGAGGTATGTACCACAAACACTACTTTTGGCATCAATTAAATAGAATGTATTGTCATTAAGCTTTGGCATGAACTGGCTCAATATGATTTTATTTCTTTGTCTATGTGCTAATAGGATGAAGATGATGATAATGAGGATGACCTACTAAGTGCCGCTGACCCTCTCAATGAGGTCTACTTTCTTGCCAAATTCTGAAAATAACTGATTCCTGATAACTTTACATAGATTAACAGCTTTATGTATTTTATCAGATTAACCTGGCAAATTATATTACCAACTTCTTTCGGGAGTTTTCTCAGGGAGATCCACCTCTTTTTGATCATCTTTGCCAGGTTTCATGATTTTATTTGTTATATATATATATTTCTTTTTTCTATTCGCTTTTCCAGTATGTAACTTGTGGTGATATTGCTTGGAAACTTGCAGAGTTTGACACAGGCTCAGAAAAAAGCTGTACAAATGGTGCTGAGTCGGTAATAGCCATCATCGTACCATTAATTTAAGAAATATCATTTGTATGTATTTTTATTTGGGTTGGTTAAATATCATTCGAGTTTGTACATTGCGGGTTTTTCGTGTCCATTTTTGTTCCCTATATTTGCTTGCTTTCTTTCACCATTTTTATGGGAAGGGTTGTTCTGTCATGTTCTTCTGTTTGTTATGTGGAGTTTTGTTTTATTTTACTGTAGACATTGATGAACTATATGACATGCCCTTCAGTGGCAATGTAAATTGTGAGATTGCCCGTGTAACACATGAGTAATTAGGCTAGTCCTCTACTTGCTTGGCATGTATATTTGACTTTATATGGTCAAAAAAGTCATTTTAAATTCTGAAACTTATGGGCTATTAAGATGTATAGACAATGGCACTGTTTGAATGAATTGTACAGCAAACAACTGCTAATCACAAGTTTTAGCTTTCAAGAACTCTAAGAAGTAATGCGAACCATTAATACAAAATCAATTACTACGACAAGCATTTCTCACTCAATTACAAAAATAAACATTTTCAAAAGAGTACCAAATCGACACTTTTGGCGAGCAAATTATTTAGGCGAGCAAACCATTTGCTCTCTAATTCATTTCACCTATATATCATCGCTACAAGACAAAAAACATCTGCCAATTGCTCTCCGTTGGCAAAGAACATGGAGAGCAAATGTTTTGCTCTCCTTTCCAATTGCTTTCTGTTTCGCTACAAGACAAAGAACATGGAGAGCAAATGCTTGCTCGCCTCATGTTTGCTCGCACAAAGTGTAGATTTTGGTAAAACGAGTTTAGATGGTTCATTTTGATAAAGATGGAGGTAAAGTGTTTATTTAAAAAATTTTCTTATTAATACAGTTCACTAGTTATGATGAGTAGTCAGCCTAAGGGGGTGTTTACCACACTTGTGTAGTAGTGTCTACAAATTTATATTTTATTGAGACACTTCATTTTATGCTTTACACACTTGTACAATATTATATTTTATTTTGTTTGTTTGTATAGTAGTGTGTGCAAATTAACTCCCAAATTGATTAGACGGGGAAATTATTTGGTTTGACAACGCTCAACGAAATTGATTTGTATATATATATTTTTTTTGGTAAAGGGTTCAATTGATTCGTATTAGACATTAGCTGTTTGACCAAATCAATTAATTAGTGCTTTGGCTTGATAATTATTTTCCAAATCTGACGATAGTTGATCGAGAAAATGATTTGAAGACATAAAAATATGTCTAATTTTTGCCAAAAGCTGCATGATAACATCTAGCTTATTCATTGCAACAGAAAGTCTATTTTTTGACAAACCAATTCACCAATGGCACATAAATTTTGGCACAAAATTAGTCATCTCCCGTGATTTCTCTAGTTGATAAATATCCATCTTGTCCATATTGGACGATATGATAGTGCCAAAGGACCCTGGGTTGCTAAATTATGTTCAAAATATAGCACCTATGAATTTATGAATTACGGAAAAAGTATGTGCTAATACCAAATTGACACGTCAACGATGGTTAACCCGTCAGTAAATTTTTTTAACTTGCCAACGGATAGGTTTTGTTTTGGAGAAAGCAGGTAGGATGATATATTAATGGCACCTTCTTAGGCCAATGCTAATGACAACTACAAATATTGTGGTCATCCGTGATCCCCTACCACATCAACGTTACATCAGCTTTATCTCTCCAAGACTACACCTAATCATAACTTGCTAGTGGTGACCATAATGACGACCGTAATTTTTTATTTTTTTTTTTCTAAAAAAAAACTAAAATTTCATTCATAATTAAAAACATTACAATAACAATTCAACTAAAATAAAAAAAACATTAAGATAATAATGCGACTAAAAAAAGTCACCACTATTTTTTCACATATCCATATCCACCAAAGATAACACTATTATTTCACATATCCATATGCACCACAATCCATCATCCTCATCCACCTTTCTTCTCCACAATTAAAGGGTAGTTCGAAAACAACACAAACCGAAGCATATGTGGATCATCTTCAAGATCTCTATAAAGAGGTCTCGGGTAGGTTTTGGTGTTTTTCCGTTTTGTATGTTCAAGATCTACGATGAAACCGTGTTTTTTCCGTTTTTTATTTATTTGATTAATGATTAATCGATTATCCAACGGCTAGAAAAAGAAGAGAAAGTGTGCAATTTTTTCGGTTGGCTGACAAACCGAAACTTTGAAATGGTTGGGGTGTGACTCGGTTGGGGTGGGTTGTGCTAGGGGGAGGAACGCGGCTGGGTTGTTCGGTTGGTTGGGTGTGCAACGCACCATTAGCATTGGCCTTAGGCATGATTGCATGAAATGTTTGCCGAAAAATAGGGGTGAAATGCTTTCCGAAAAGGGAAGGTGAGTTCAAATACTTGCAGAATTGGCAGCGGTCATATTTTGATTTTAACAACAAATTTACTACCAGTAAATTATTCCATTGTTAGCAATGAAATTGCATGTTCTATAATGAGCAATTTCTGTTGCAAAATTTTTATTGCTAGATTTTGCTCTAGAGAAAGTAGGAATATATCTTTCTAGCTTGTAAACTTGAAATCATTTCATTTAAACACAGTTATGTTTTCACGGATATAAATCAACATGCATGCATGCATGCATAAATACATAACTATATAAATGAATCAACTAATTAGCGTAGCCACCACCTATCATAATCATCATTACTTGAACTACCATCACCACAAAAGCTAAACACAATAACTTCTCGGCCTAGCTCACAAACCATGCGAGGCACTGCAAGATAATCCCGACATAAGGGGCATGTGGAGTGTTGGTATTCAACACAACGATCTAAGCATTTACGATGAAACAGATGGTTACATCTCAACACTTGAATCTCATCATCTTCTTCAATAGTGGACAAGCACACTGCACAATCCACGGGCTCTACCGAGCTCCAGTCGTTAACAAACCGACTAGCCTTATTCTCTGGTCCGTCCTCTTTGGGCACGTGAAATAATGTTCGGTGGTTGAAGAACAAGAGGTGGATTAGGAAATCCCAAACCCTGTTAAGATAAGATGTAAATGATGACAAACTCCGTATTGAAATATAAAACATTTTTAGACTAAACAAGATTTGGATTTGATAAAGCCAATAACCTCTAGTTTCTTGTTTACTGAATTGTTACTAGATAAAACTGATATTTGGATCAGTTTTATAGGGTGTTTGAAAATGAGTTGTTGGGAATTAGAATTTAGGTGATGTTATATTTATAAGCTAGCTAGCTAGTGTAGTTGTGTATTTATATGGAAGGGATAAATGTCAGATATGACGGAGTATAGAGACACATTTGAATTGGTCATATATATATTTATATAAGTCATACATGACCAGTAACTCTAAGAAATATTGTTACCAGTTAATATACAGTAACTAAATATTATATCTCGTAATTGATCTGTTTGTAAAAATAAAAAAAGGGAGAACTTACAAACAAAAATGAAAATTACCAATACTAACTTATCCATGTTTATTAGCTATATTAATAAAATTTAGGGTCAATCGCAAAAAAGTTGAGGTAGATTTAAATGATAGATATAAATTATTTCTATTAACTTAAGGTATAAAAAAGAAAATGAAAAAGAAAAAAAAAATTGTTCGTGTAAGGTTTTCTTTTTAAGTTTTCTTGACTTTTTGAAAGATGCAACCATTATTTTTTTTAGCTTTATTAAAAGTTAACCAATGTGATGTATAATCATAATTTATCATCTAAAAAACATTTTGGCTAAAAACTAAGACCGATCTCTTTCGAAAAGTAAAAAAAATCTTACTTTGAACAAGAAAAATATTTCAGTACCTTAAGTTGAGAAAAAAGATTGAATGACTAAAATTTAAAATGATCAAGAGTATAATACTTTTAGTACGATTTGCCCTTAAAATTACCCTGTGTTTAGGACATATAACCCACATATACGATTTTAACGAAGCTGAATTCACATTTATTGATAATGCGTATTGGATAATATTTGGGCAATTCCGTTTTCGTGTTTTGAAAGCCCCGGGCGTGAACTGAATGCAGAGTTTTGAATATTTTTAAGCATATAGTGATACCTAATTATGTAAAATGTTTCTGTATATGTTAAGCATTATTGTATAAAAACTAGTGACTTCTAGTTTAATGGTATCCGCAGATTCTTATTATTTTATCGTTGTCACGTTGTGAGCTTAGTCTCTTTTGAGCCACTGATGTGTTTGACTGTTACCTGTTTCAAGAAGAATATGTTAGTGAAAGACTTTTAAAAAGTAGCAATAATGTTTCCATGGGTTATTGATCATAGGTAGAAAAGGGCTACATTCATAAAAATTATACATAAAAACTTTCACAAAATAATTGCTATCAATAAAAATCATCTTAACCAATTTTCTTTCTTCCTTTTAAATTTTAATTTTCCAATGAATGTATGCCACAATTTTTTTTTAAAAGTATTTATTAAATTTTTTGTAAATGTAGCATCCCCAGTAGAAAATGGGTGGTTTAGATTAGATTGAGATGTTGAATAAATGGTTCTAATGGTTTTGAGTCAAATCTGTCAACATTTTCACTGACAAACTTTATATTTCACAAATAATCAATGTACTATATGAGTGATTGTGTTGTTGTGCGTTGCGACGGGGCTAATTTTGGTCCGATATTTGTTGCAATAAGCTCTTTTTATTTTGTATTTTTCATGTATCGAAAGAAGCAAACTTTCTTTTTTTTTTTTTTTAAATTTTTATTGCAATAACAACAGATTATCAGTCACTATACGTCAAATAAGCAATTAAAATCATCATAAATGCCTATTTCCATATAAAGGTTGTATAATTCGTATAAAATTCAAATAACTTAATAAATTAAAATATACAGTTTTGGTGACTTTGAACATCTTCTATCCATTTGACCCGTTTTGTGTAACCAAGTATTTTTGCTCTTTCGCGCTAGCCCGTAGCTCACTTAGTGTGTAGTTTTTTATATGCATACACCCTGTAAAAAATGACAACAAATGAGGTTAAAGATAAAGACGATATAAACTGATATCTACTTACTAAACTACGAGAACAAAGCATGCTATACTATTTCTGAAAGTGTTGATAAAAGCATATTGTAACACCCCATGAACAACACGTCATAAATACTCAAATTTTGAAACTTGTATGCGGAAACGACCCAACTTTAACGGACATTCTGTTACTCTTTTGACATTGACAAGAATCTGTAGACATTCAGACCTCAAGACTAATTTTAAATAAAACTAGACTCAATTCCCTTAAAAACGGCGGGTGGCGCGACCCGTGACTACTTACAATTTAAAAGATATGATTTTTCAAAATTTGGTTACATATACGCTAAAGCCACCTGTGGACCATACACCTTTATGCCCAAGGTCTAGAAGGACGTATGACCTAGTACTCAGAATATGTAAAAAGGCATTTTTAGGCAGGTGGCCTTATGGCCAGCCCATAAGGGCGTATGACCTGTAACTCAAAAACTCAGAAAACCTCTTTAAACGCAGAAGGCCATATGTTCAGAAGCGGAAGGCATATATGCTCCCATTTACAGATTTTACCAAAAACACAACCTTTAACAACTTACTCTAATTTTCGAAAAACCGACTTCCAAGACTTGAAACTTAATGAAACTTTCTGGAAATCATGAACTTGATATAATACATCATATTCATAATTATTAACTCGTTTACAACCCAAAATGGGTATAAAAAAACATTATACCAAACACCCCTTTAAACAAGACTTTAAACACATTGACCATGCTATAATGATAACATCAAATAGTCCTGATTATTAAGTGTCAATTTCCCCCGTTAATGCTTGTAATTTATATCATTTATATGAATTTACGCTTATTTTCCATTATTTTCCACTTTCAGGTAAATTACGAGCATTGGAGCTAAAGAGGCGAACCGGAGAAATATCAAAAGATTTATCACGATGCTACTTTGAAGAAGTTACGGCGTAACTCATCTCTCACATTACGCCGTAACTATAGCGTGACTCGAAAACCAACTCATCGAAGGTTACGGCGTAACTCTCCCCAAAGGCTACGACGTAACTATATTAGGTCAAATGAGGTTTCACGCCGATGATAACTACGTAGTAACTATTTCATCAAATACGGCGTAACCAAGTTTATTGAAGACTACGGTGTAACCACTAATACGGTTCGCCGTAACTAGCGAATCTAGTGCAAAATACGAAGGAATTGAAGGTTACTGGCGTAACTCTTGTTATAGTTACGCCGTAACCCAAACTAACCTATAAATATCCCACTAATTCCAAGATTTCTAATCATCCCATTCCACACACAACAACCGAGAACGTGGGAAAAAGCTCAAGGCGGTCTAGAGGAGCATACTGAGTGTCTCGAGGAGAAATCACTCCCTACGATAAGCATTAGCATTTTATATTTTCTTTACTTTCAATTCATGTATTTCGTACCTTTGAATATTGAATTGGTTTGTATGATTAATATGATGCTAAGCACCTCTTGGTCTTGGCCTAGTTATGATTCCTTAATTGTTTTGTTTGCGTTTACATTACTTCCGTACAATTGTTTCTAAGTGTATGCATGCATAGTTTATTAGTAGCCACCCTTGGTTCGGTAGTTTTGAATGGCGGTGAGGCCAATTGCCTAGGAGATATGACCAACCGACCCTAGGTGAGCGGATGAGACGGAAGGGTAAGATATGACCAACGATGACCCTTTTACTTGTGCGATTGACCAACCGATCACCTACCGTTTGGATGAACTTAAGAATTAGGGGTGAGTGTTTAAGTTGCTAACGCCGGCACTCACTATTATAAATCTAGCATGTAGCGGTACTTAATGACTTGGCTTAGGGACCAGGAACAACAGGACTTATGAGGGACACCTGACTTCTCCTGTGGTGGCATCTTTGCTGATAGGTTAGGGCGAATTGACCAAATGTTGTCCTCTCGACTTTGACCCCACCTGAAGTAATTGGAAGTAAGTAGACGTAGACATAACTAGCTAGGAGGATTAACTAGGTTAGCACCACTCTCCTCTATTGATTTACCCTTTACCTTTTATCTGCCTTTATTTGCTTTATTCTGCTTTAGTAGTTTAATTAATTAATTTCTTATCGAAACCATTATTAATCTGTGACACCTAGACTTAGTAATAATCCAACACACATAACTCTTGGGACGACCTCGGCTTTACCGACACTACAATTACACGCGACCGGGTACACTGCCTGTTAGTGCACTAGGGTGAACCATAGGTATAACGAGACTTTATAAATATTAAAACACGGTCGGTGAAACTGCATCAAGTTTTTAGGCGCCACGGGAGTTATCTTAAGATTAATATTAAGTCTTTCATTTCGTTTTAAAATTTTCTATTATTCTCACGATCATAATTCGAGTTTTCAGGTACCATAGAAGTTGCTAACATCGATGACCTCACTCTTGAGGAATATTTGGCGTTGACAAGAGCAGAACAAGGGCCGGGTCTCGTAAGACCAGCAATTGGAGCGGATGTCCGTTTTGAAATCAAAGACCAATTTATGAGGGAGCTTCGTGCTAACCCTTTTTCAGGAAACAGGGACGAAGATGCATGTGAGCACGTTCAAAATGTCCTATACATCGCTAGCCTTTTCAACATTCCGGCGTGTCTCATGATGTCATGTTATCTTGAGGGTATTCCCAATGACTCTTCTTGAGCCGCCGAAGATGGATCGAAGATTGCCGCACGGGCAATTAATACTGGGCTCTACTTAAAAGCACTTTATTCGGAGATATTGTCCGCCTCAAATATTTCTAACCAACTTTGGAGATCCATAATTTCAAGCAAGAAGGCACAAACGTTGTATCAAGCACAGGATAGATACAACGATCTCCTTTACAAGTGTCCTACATGATCCGAACAACCAAGGTAGAAGGTCAACATTTTCTACAAAGGAATTAACGTAACTACAAGACAAATCTTGGACTATCAGGACCTATCCCAAACATGACTCCTAATCTTGCAATTGAAGCCATTCAAAAATGGTGATCACTCTAAAAATGGCACGACGGAGGAAGTAAAAGAAACCAAGGCGGAAGTTTGGGCGGAATTGCGACAATCGCTAGTAAAATTGAAAATCTTAGTCGAGATATCTGCAGTCGAGAAACCGTTCATGCCATCCAAGTGGGTTGTGAAAGCTGTGGAGGAGGACACCTCACAAAGAATTGTCCTCATGTCGACGAACAAAATATAATTGAAGAAGCCAAGTATGGAGAAAATCGACCGTTTTACGGAGATAATCGAAATAGTAACGGGTATCGTGGAAATTACAATCGGGGCCTTATGGAGAAAGAAAGCCCAGTCTTGATGAAACAATTAACAAGTTCCTAGAGAGTTCAGCCCAAAGACAAAAGGAGCAAGATGAGTGGTTAAAAGAATTCCAGGAAAACACTGAAAGAAACCTTTCCAAGCACGACACAACCCTAAAAAACCTAGAATCTATGGTGGAAAAGCTCAATGAAAAAGTAAGGATGGATAACAATAAACCTGAAGGATCGAAACCCGCTACGGAATGTAAAGTGATTTTTGCTGATGATAACTCAAAGGTTCAGGCCAATGATACGGATTCAGGGGTTGATCCCGTCGACAGATCTGAGTTACACCGTAACCTGCCTTATGAGTTACGGCGTAACTGTGTTTTTGACAGCGATAACGGGGTTATGAAGAATATTGATGAAAACGACTCTAACGAGTTACGTCGTAACCAAGAATCTCAGTTACGGCGTAACTGGGACACGTGGGCAGAAAAATTCCTCGAAGTGGATGAATCAGGAACATTTGAGATTAACGGCTGGTCCCACAACATTAACTTGTGCCCTCTGCCCAGATCTAAGAGGAAATATCACTGGTGCAAAATGATACATGTAGCTAAGGGAGATTGGTATGATCTTTGGGCCTCGTGTGACCCGAGAAATGAGGTTTGCGATGGAGGAAGCAATAAGGATAGGATCAACCATAACAAATTTATGTGGCCTGCATATACTGATGATGAAAGACTCGAGAAACTCTCCCTAGAAGATGAAGAAGAGCCGCTTATCAC
Source organism: Chrysanthemum lavandulifolium (assembly GCA_022545495.1). Taxonomy (NCBI): domain Eukaryota; kingdom Viridiplantae; phylum Streptophyta; class Magnoliopsida; order Asterales; family Asteraceae; genus Chrysanthemum; species Chrysanthemum lavandulifolium. Next base: position 101,545 of record JAHFWF010000161.1, on the reverse strand, counting down.
TCACTGGTGTACTCCGATCATCATAACTGACGAGGAATCCACACGAGCATGGCCTACATGCAACCCCTTCCGCGAGTATTGCAACGGCGGGGATAGTGAAAGAGAGGAAGAGTGGACATGCCCTCACGAGCATGAAAGACATTGTATAAAGTTCGGTGACTTGGCATTTGATGACTGGTACGAAATACAATTCGGGGATGCCAAGATTAACCCGAAGCTTCTTAAGAAGCTAAAAGTTGATTATGAGGAGCACTATCAGAAAAGGAAGTGGCTAATAAAGACATCTGCTGCATGGAAGAGCATTTAAGTGAAACTGACAACAAAGAAATAACAGTCATTGGTGCGAAAGAATAAAATCTCCTGGGGAGACTTTCTGGCCATCATGCAACCCTTATGACGATATATGTAACGGGGGAAGTAGCTCAAGGAGAATAGGACAAGACGAATTATTTTGGTCCTCAACCAACGATGAGGAGAGAACGAGTTTGCCTTGGCTGGACAACCTGGGAATCGATAGTTGGGTGAAGATTAAGTATGGACATGTTGATACGTTAACCAAAGAGAAGATTTGGAAGGAGTACATGGGTAGATAAAATTCAAACAACGAAAGTCTTAACAACACGAGTGAAACAACAATTGATGATGACAAGGAGTTGGTTAGAGATGATAAAGAAGAATGCAAGCGTGTACTAGTGGAGAATCTGCTCGATGAAGAATGGTTTCAAGGTACCGCTTCTGATGATGATGACATTGAAGGGATCCTAGATTACCTTGAGTTGCAAGGGAATGAGGAGTTTACTAATCTCGACGACGAAGCTTATGAGCAAAGGAGGTGCAAACTCCTTGGGATTCCCTACAAGAGACCGCCACCAATTATTGTCGAAAAATACGAGTTCAATCGCTACTACTTGGGACCGGAGGAAAAATTTTGCAAAATCCGGAAAATCGAAACTAATGAATACCTCCGAACTGCCACGAATGTAGCCTGGATGAGGCATAACTTGATGAAAGACATTGAAGAGGTCGGGGAAGTCCAAAGGCCCCCATAGAATCCCCGCGGCTCTGAGTCCAACTTAAAGACTTGTAAATAAAGAAATAGTGCTCTTTCGGGAGACAACCCGAATTATCCCTTCCTTTTGTTTTATTTCCATTTCTTTAGGGTTTTGTGTTTTTTAACCATTCTTGCAGGAAACGAGAAAGTAATTGCTGCTGCAATTTTGCTGATCGGACCAGAGTTACGGCGTAAATCATCTATGTGATTACGCCGTAACCAACTTTTTCCAGCAGAATTCTTGACGCATTACTAATTACGGCGTAATACCATCTCTATGGTTACGCCATAATCACTCGCTTTACAGCTTATGCCAAGTTTTGCCAGTTACGGCGTAACTCCCTAAAAAGAGTTACGACATAACCTTCCTTTGCTTTAATTCTTTCATTTTAAAACACAATAACCTTGTATTAGTATTTTAAATGAACTTTGTGGGTGTGTTCCCTGTAAACCCTCACGAGACTTCACTCGTCCACTTGGGACACCAAGTGTTTTAAAAGGCTTGTTGCATATGCTAAATGCAACCGTGATTCCTCTGAAGTGAGTTAGGTTTGTTTATAATTTTCATTTTCATTTTTCTTTTAGAATTATGCTTGTCGGTAGTGTGATTTCGTGGATCGAAGTTTGTTCATGATGCTTATCTGAAGGCAAGTCTCTTTTCGTGGGCCTTCTTTCTTTTGGAGCAAATTTCGGGAAGTTCTCGCTCTAATTCTACTTTTCTCTTTACCTTTATTTAATGCTTAGTACAAAAGGGACTTTGTACAATTCAAGTAGGGGGACGGGAGTAGAATTATCTTTTGAACATTATTTTGCCCTCATTTTTCTAGCTTATTTTGAAAAATTATGCCATTTTTGAAATTTTGACATGTTTTTATTAACCTAACTAGATTAGACCTTAGTCAAGCACATACAACCCTTGATACTATATGGTGAGATTAGCCTTATCCGTTTCCAATATTCTACCCCAAATCCACCAAATTATGAGTGTGCTTGGTAGCTTGTAAACTTTAGAACTTGGCCTTTGCATCATTTCGAGACCATAGGCGAGGTATGTTGAGTTAGCTCTATGTATTTGGACTTTTCAGTTTTAGAAGGCAATATTATAGGATTATCACCCAAATAGCCTACCATTGTGTGTCTATCGATTAGTCACCTCGACTTCTCGACCCCATGTGAAACCCTTTTGTTGCACTCACCTTTAGTGCAAGATACCCCTAGATACACCCATCTGAGCCATTCCTTTCATTTTGTTAACCCGATATATTGTTTCGATACACCTATACACCTTAGCCTACCCTGTAGTCTTTATTTGTGATTGGGAAGTCATCATTTGCCTAAGTTCAATGTTCAAGTGGAAAGGTTCGGAAATCACGCTTTCATCGACAACATTCCTGAAGATCATTGAAGCCCCCCCAAATTCCCATTGCTTATCTCAAGTGGGGGGATATTATGTTTTGTTATTAATGTTATGTTGAAAAAAAAATTGTTATAATTTAATTATTGTAAAGTGCGATGTTATAAGCACTATGTTATGAGTTTTATAGATTTAGTATCGAGGAGGCCACCTCGGTCACATTTGAAGATTGGAGTTGTGATAACATCAAATAGTCCTGAGTTTCTAAGCGTTAATTTCCCCCTATATCATCACATTTTGAGTTAATTATTAGTGAAAACATCCTTATTCCTTGTTATTTCATTTCAGGACACATTCGAAGTAAGGAAGCTGCAATTGGACGTTTTCAAGCCCTTTTTGATTCGACCGTCTCTTAATTACAGCGTAACCAAGTGATTAAGTTACGACGCAACTAAAGTTTGCGAAGGCTACGGCGTAGCCCTCAGCTTAGGCTACACCGTAATAATGAAATACATTGGATCTGAGAAGCAACGGCGTAACCCCAGCTTAGGTTACGCCGTAATCATGGATGAATACCATTTTAACAAAGACTACGGCGTAGCCCTCAGCTTAGGCTACGCAGTAATGAAGAAATACAATGGATTATAGAAGCTACGGCGTAACCCCAGATAAGGTTACGCCGTAACCAATGGATAAGCACAGAAGATTGAAGGAAGTTACGGCGTAACTACCTAATAAGGTTACGCCGTAACTAGTTTAAAGCCTATAAATAGTCGATGGTTTCATCAGTTTTAAATATCTCTCCTTTCCCAAACCTTCTAGGGTTTGGGAGATCAAACATAAGAAGAAGCATAGTTTAGGAGCACTTGAATAACTAAGTCCTCATCTACGATTTCCTTTGTATTCGAGTTTGGATTCCTTTTATATTTTCTAGAACTTATACTATGAATTCATATCATTAATTAAAGTTTGCATTTATGTTATTGTTATTCTCTATAATTCTTTATAGACATTTGCTACTCTTTTCATAGATCGCTAGCCTTGGTAGTATTATAAGCTTGGTAGTATCTAAAGGGTGGAGATATGACCAACCCACCCGTCGATATATAGCGAGTATGGGATGAATTGGCCATAGTACGACCACTCTTCGTGTGCGAATCGACCAAATGATCACTTATCAAGTGGAGGTATTTAAGAGGTTAGGGGAATCTAAGTTCCTAACGGCCGGGTTTCCACCGTCTAGATCTAGTAGATTTGGTGCTTAATGATTGCTATTAGGTTGCCGAATGATCCGGGTGACCTGCTCATCTTGGTGAGGAATCTAAGAACTATAGGCCATGACGAATCGACCAAAGGAGTCTGGTGATAATTAACCACTATATTGAATCTTGGTATCGGGAATCAATTCATATATGTATTCTTTATTAAGCTTCATTTATCTATCTCTTTTCCCTAAATTTTTGGTGTCTGTGTAAGTAAAATAACAACATATCTATGGAGTATATCAACTTTGTCATACCATATATTACCCATATATTATCTAATCATCTTAGTTCTTTCAAGGTCACAACTCTCTTGGGACGATACTCGGATTTACCTAAGGCTTTACTACATCTGATCGGGTACTCTGCCCGTTAGTATGTGTTTATCCTAAGTTATCTAAGTTTTATAAATATTAAAAGCAGGATGAAATAGCACATCAGCTTTTTGGCGCATTCTTGGAGAGCGATTAATGAAAGATCTAAGGTATTTCATATTCACCTCATTAAGAGATTTGATCACTTCCATAAGGTACGTTTCTAAATCTCTCCTTTTGCAATTATACATAATTTATATTCTGACGCTATAAGTTACGACGTAACTCCTTTTCTAGGTTACGACGTAACCATATTGCAATTAATTAAAATTATTATAAAATCTTTTTGACTAATTAGTTACGACGTAATTCTTTTCAGAGTTACGACGTACCACTATGCAATCAGTTATATAAAAATCTGACCTTTGATTAAAATTAAAAATTTAATTACGGCATAACCCTTATTAGGATTACGACGTAACCCTTTCACAATCATTTAATATGCTAAAAATATTAGTTACGGCGTAACTATTTAATCTAATTACACTGTAACTATCTTGGTGGTATAAAACCTTACGGAATAAAAACTAGGTTTTACACATACACTTTCACCACCCACACAAACAGTAAAATTTTTCTCCGAAAATTTTTCATCGTGCTCTTTTCATCTTTATCTTTCTTCATGGCTGGTAAGATCTATCTTTACTCTTTTTGATTTGTTTCTTACAATTATTTCAATTAGGGTTATATTTTAATATTTTAGGGATCTTGCCTATTTGAATTAATTATTGATATTAGTTTGATTAATTGATGATTTTGATGATTTCCCCATGTTATTTTGATTCGTGTCCGATCACTATGGTTCGATTTGGGTGTTTTGGCTTTATTTTATTGGGTTTTGGGTCAAACGCAAACTTAGTGGGTTAGGCGCGGTCCCTCAGCACTAATAGGTTTGTGGAAAACTAGAAGGGGGTTGAAAAGTTTTGCCAATTAAAACTAGTTTTAAACTATTTAGATTGACATATGTCAATCTATTTGGATGTGTATTGGATGCTGATAAACAAACATATAGAAGTATAAGTATGTAATGAAAAGATAAGAGTAAGAAGCACAAAACCACAACGCGAGTATTTATAGTGGTTCGCCTACAAGGACACCTTCCTTGCCTACTCCACTCCCCGAGTCACCTACTCGAGTTCGTAATCACTACACGACAACGACTCCTTATGGTGGAGAAACCTTCACAACGTTGCCTACTCTTTTTCCGGTACTAGGCTAACCACCGGGTTCTTTCACACCAAGGTGAACCACACCTACCACAATGTCGCCTACCCATTATCCGGTACTAGGCAAGATACCGAGTTCCATTACAATGGAGGAACTACTACCCAACACTACACCAATGACTAATCCCAAAGGAGACCAACTCCTTATTACAACATCATCAAGGATATCAATATCCTTTGATCCAATACTAATCTATCTTGTACATCGAAACACACCATATCGAATGTACATCTAAGGCACCTTTCACTAATGCCTTTAACTAGATCTTCAAGACACCTTTCACTAATGTCTTGTAACTTGACTTCTAGGCACCCTTCACTAATGCCTATAATATGGACGATCGACACCTTTCACTAATGTCTTCGTCTTGATACTTGAGACATCTTTCACTAATGTCTTCAACACTACACTTCTTAGAAGAAAGAAAAGAATCATCAACAAGAGGACTTCAGTAGTCTTGATGATGAGGAAGTATGGCAACTCATGGACTTGAGCTTGCTTGACTTCAAAGGTGGTGATCTCGCCTTTAAGAGGAACCTAGAGGATCACAAAAAAACAAAACTACAAACATAAATCACTTGGATCTGGGGTTAGAGAGTTTTTAACTCAAGTTGAAAGTATGTGAGAAAGGGGTGAGAAATAATGAAGAAATGACTCACTATTTATAGATAGAAAAAGCCTACTGTTCCCCGGATCCTACGAATCCCTCCCACAAGGGATCCGTCTAGCGTAAAGCTAGGGATCCGTGGGATGCTCCTCTTTGCCCATGGGTATTTTGGTTATGGGTCATGGGTTATGGGTTGATCCATGGGTCTTTTACTAGATACAATGTATCTTATGAGTGCAATGCACCTAATCACATAGGTATGGGTCAATACCATGGGTTATGTATATTATCCATATATGACATAAGCATGATGTCATGCAATGGGTTATGGGTCAAGATACATGGATATGGGTCATGGACTTTGGGTTGTACCCAACTACATTCAATGTATCTGGTCAATGGGTTATGATACTTAAGTTTCTACCCATTTATATTACACAATATACTACATACTAGTTATGTGTATATTTTATCCAAATATGTAAACACTAGTTGTTTGTACATATGTAATACCAAATCATAAAATCACTTATACTTGTTTTAGTGTTTTATGTGAAAGTGTAAGTGTGTTAGAAACTATTAGTTCAAACAATTTACATATTTTATTTGTTTCGTTAAATTGATTTTACGTTTGTTATCGACAAAACATTAGAAGATCGTAAAATATAAATAAACGTTTTTACGGCTTATTTGTATTAACAATCTCCCCCTTTTTGTTGATGACAAAACATAAAATTATTTTAAGGAAAATCTAAAATTCGTAAAAGTTTGAATTTGTAGTTTTTACTTTCTTCTCCCCCTTTTTGTCGAAACAAAAAGAGCTTCGAAAGAAAACTAGCACGTTGTTTTAAGAAAAACATGTGAAAAGAAAGAAAAAGTAGAGAGCAAGTAATGGGAAAGGATCTCGTCTTAACTCCCCTTGATGAGTCCATCCCTATGTAAGGGCGTCAAGAAAATAATACTAAGCTAGTTCATTTGCAACTAAGTTTGCAAAAGATTTCGTCTATGTGACGAATGTGCTCCCTCTTGATGATTGCAATTTTACAAATGGATGTCATGAAATGTAATCCTAATATTGCAAGTAATTTTGCAATGTATCGCTTTGACACAAAGCTCTCCCTATCTTTAGGGTGTCAAAGCCTTCATGTGTAAATTGAATAACTACAAAACAAAGGTTAGAAAACAAGTATAATGCATAATTTCCTGTAAATATGATCCAAGTTAGTAGAAAAATAGTTTTCTGTATCACGGATCCCATGGTTCCCTCCTTGTAGGGATCCGTCTAGGCAAATTTAAAGGATCCGTCTGGCTGATGATTAATTTCAGCAATGGTGATATAACACATTATGTTAATATCAAAGTGAGATATGTATTATACAACATAATCATATACTCAGAAATATAGCAAGTAGCATGTATTTTCATTTAATAAAACTAGAGATATGATATACATGACTCTAAAAACTAAGAAAATGATCGATACATGACTTGGAATTGCTAGACTTATCTAAATAGCGCTTCAAACTAGGACACCACTAAAATCCTCTAGCTCAAGTTTGTTTAGGTTTAATCTCGTCGAAACGTTAGAGGAGGTGATAGAACATGAAACGTTGGTCTTCTCGTACTTCATGTATCAAAATTTCAACATGTTGACATTGATAACAATCTTTGTCATGGCTAGGTAGTGGTGGTGGAAGAAATGAAATTGCTTGATGCGAAGGATCAAGTGAAGCGGCTTGTGGAGCCTCAAATGACGGAGGGATTGGTGGAGGCGCATTTGAAGATGGCTCGACCAAGAATGATGGTGGTGGTAGAGAAGTGTCAACTTCCATATGGTCGGGTGGTTCACTTTGATGATTTCTCATAATCCAAATGGGATTATATGATGGTGACAGCGAAAAGGAAGCCGGAGCTAATGTTAACTCAACACCTTGATTATGTACCATTATTCCTCCTAATGAGGAGAATGTTGCCGGTGGAGGAGGATGAGACGGCCTAGGAGGCAAATCCTCTAAATTGTAGAGGTGTGGTGATGATAGTAGATTTGTAAATGAAATAGCTCTAGGAACCAATGGTGATGGTTTCGTGGAGATGGGATTGTTTGGCCTAGGAGGTATGGTGGTGTTTGGCATAGGTAGTTTTGTGGGTACTATCCTTTTGGGAATTGGTTTGATTGGTTGAGTTGGTGGAGGAGGAATCCTTGCATTTGTGGACTTGACCGGAGATGATTCGGTTGAAGAGATTTCGTGTACAACACAAGCAATTTTCTTGGGTGGTTCTTTGATGGATAAGTTGCTACTTGGAGTTTTCCTTATGATGAGATGATTTCAAGAGGTTTGTAAAGGTTTCTAAGTGCTGAAAATGAGGATGAAGATGATGACTTTAGAAGTCCTAACAATGTGGTTTATAAACCAAGGGTTTTACCAAGTGCATTCAAGACTTAAGCCACTAAAATTCATTGGAATGTGATGATTAACATGCACAAGAGTCAACTTCAGAGTTGTACTGATCTAGGAACTCATTTAAGATGAGATGGAGTGTTTAAGTTAGAGAGATGAGCTTGAAATGATTGTTTTAGCTAGAGTTGACATGAGTCTGTCATACGGATCCCACGGTTCCCTCCAACGAGGGATCCACCTAGGCTAATCCTAGGGATCCGTCTATCAGTAGTTAAGAAAAGATAGCAATGATGTTTGTAAGGTCTAATGCCTATTTCTTCTTGAGTGTTTCAGTTTATCTAAGTGTCTTAAATGAAGGGGTGCTTAAGTACTTGAGGGTAATGAGTGATGTAGCTAATGGTTGCCTTTTATGGAAGAAATTGGAACTTTCATGAGTAACAATGAATGAACAAAGATGACACTAAAGATTTTGAGAGTGTCAAGTGGAGCTAAATTATCCTAGAGATCAGATAGTGACTTAGGATAATGTTTTGGAGAATATCCTAAAGACTTAAGATGGAAAAACTAGAATTTGATCAATTTCGACCAATTTTGAGGTAAGGATGATTATGATCAATTTTGCCATAATCGAAAGATTTCCAAAGTTAGATATAAGGGATCATGTGAGAAATGATGTGTGAGCTTGAGAGCGGAAGAGTAATGGGTTTAAACGATAGATTTACAAGCGTCTTGATTGTGATCTAGGTGAGTTATGTGTGAGTAGGAAGAATCTACTTAACTTGATAAGGACTTAATTTGCCTTAAGGCACTATGTCTAGCTTAGTGTGAGGTGTTCTAAGGACATGTTTGAAATACAATGTTTTGCAATTGCATTTTCTGTTTGCCGGATCCCACGGTTCCCTAAGAGTAGGGATCCGTCTAGCACAAACTTTGGGATCCGTCTATCTGCTAAGCAGAACCTTTACTAAAGGTATGCAATGATTTTGACAATGCATTATATTCCAAGGTTAGTTTAAGAGGTTCTAATACTAAGATATCAAATGTAAGATGTTTTATTTCATGAAGGAAATTGGATTACATTGATAAAGCATGAGTACAAAAGGATTGATCCTATTTGAAAGACTACTAAGTTCCTTGAGCGTTTTCGCTAGAAGGATCATCAAATGGTTGATGAGTGTTGGTGGAATCAAGAATGAAGAAAGTCTTCATGAGAGATGTGTTTAGCGGTTCCATCATCTTGTTCACAAGTACGTACAACGGACTTTGAAATTAAGGATGAAAATGCATGATGTTATGATAGAGGTGCGTCAAGAACATTCCATAAGGGATGAGTTTATTCTTGGAGCCTTGAAGATTTACAATTCGCCTTGCGAAGAAGTAGGCGAGATTGTATGGTTGTTGTGTTAGCAAACAATACATTATGTGAGCACAACGAGCGGGAAGGATTTCTCGATTTCCCCTAAGACTCCAAACATTTTCATGTAGAATGAGTGCAAGAGGTTTGTACTCTTCTCGAATGTCCGATGTAAAGATAATGTTTGGATCCGAGTAATATGGTCGAGGTTTGCATATTATGCGATTCAAATCCTCCGGGAGGGTATGTGTGAACAATATGGACTATTTTCTTCACGAAAGTTGAAGAGAGAATCAAGGACCAATCTTGGTGAAGGCACATTGTCCATGATTTGGAATCCGGAGGATGTGAGCAAATTGCCCAAGGGTTAAAACAAACTTTTGGTTTTAATCCAAAACCAAAGAGATAGAGAGCGATCCTCGTTACGAGCGAGTTCAAATTGTGGAAGAATTCCATTATGAACCTTGGACATATCTTCTCATTGATTTCGAGAAGACATTCTCGTCCTATGGCTCGGAAGGAGGTATTGATACCTTCTTGAATTGTAGAGAGGTGTCTGTCGTCCTTCGTGGAAGTGACGGTTTCAAGATTATTGAACCCGCATACATGATTGCCAGGTGTGTTGGGCTCAAGGGAGATATTCAGAGTGTAGACGCTAGTGAGTGAAAAATCAAACTCATATTCATGCGACATAGTTGAACCTATAGAAAAGATGAGTTAAAGTGATGTTTTGTGGTCAACCAATGATTATCTAACGTTTTTACTAGATTTTTATTAACAATGGTTTTTTAACAAAAATGATACTTAACTCACCTAAGGTTTTGACATTCTAGTGGAGTATTACTTTTAGAAAGAAAGTGGTTTTTATTTTGCATGAAAAGCTGTATCCGAGAGTACGGTTCCTTTTCATAAGGGATCCGCTAGTCTAACTTTCGGGATCCGTGGATCCAGTAGTAATGTACGATTTCTTGATAAAAACATAGGTTTTAGATCTTATAGTTTTATACCAAGATATGTGTTTTAGTCTACATTTTCTTTTAGCATGCATACATGACTTTCTAATGTATCACGAGAGAATAAATTAAAAAGAAATAATAAACACATAATAATAACCTAGATAACTAGACTATTAGTAATATTTCATTTCAATGCTAAGAATGATACAAAGGATTGGGTATATAACCCCAATGTAGATTAACAACACAAAGTATATGTCTCCGTATGTGAGCTTCATCATAGGGAACACAAGTGCGATGAGTGTTAAGGCGATGAGCACGAGGGTGATGTAAACCATGTTGATGACGAAACTTCTTGGTTTTGATTTGAGAGGAGATGTGATGAGTGTCTAAATACTCATCATTTTTGTACAAAATAAAGCGCAAAATCATCTCGAAACACTGAAAACACATCAAAATGATCAAAATATCACAAATCGGTGTTTTATGTGTTTTAAATGCAAAATATCAAAATCGGATGAATAACATATCAAATTTGCAAAATTGCGGTTTGATCCCCAGTTTCTAAGATTGTCAAAAATAGTCCACAGTCAAAATTTCAAAGAAAAATCACCAAGGTCCTTTTAAATCATAACTTGTCAAATTTAGTCCTTTGGTGAAAAATATCAAAAGTTTGAGAAAATTACAAGAATGGTCCTTGACTTTGAAAATTGGCGATTGGTCCTGAAAAATCGAAAATGGCAACTTTGGTCCTTGTAATATTGACACTTGTCAATTTCAGCCCTGAAACATCTTTGTGAATTTGGCGAGCAGGCCCTTAAATTCGAAATTACAAATAAGGCCCTTGTCATTTTAAACCCTTTCACATCCTTTGGCCTTGTCACAATGCAAATGACCCCGCCTTTTACTTTGGACCCCATCACTAATACTTTTGGACCCATGCTATTATTAAACCCAAGTCAAACACCCTTGACCGCTTTTCCTCCTCCTTCACGAGACACCATAGCCATCATCACCAATCCTGCAACTTCAACGATCACTCCACCATCATCACTTTCACCCCTCCACCTCACAACACTCCAAAGGATCATTAAATTCACCTCTACCTACCCTACCCTCCCAATTTGTTAAAACAAGATTTGGCGCCAAAATTACTTTAAACGGCCAAGATCATTTGAAGTGATCCAATGGTCATTTTATTAGTGGGATATGTCCAAAGTGAGAGAAGATGATTGGGGTGTATAAAAGACCAAGGGAAGCATCAAGCAAGGAGTTAGTTTTTAGTTTTTAAGTAATGTATGTCGTTTTATAGCAACTTGTCTTAAATAGTTTTAATCTGTATTTTCAAGCTTAATTGTATCAAATAACAGTACCCAGTGTATTTCAACTTTCTTTAAGCATCAATTTTAAGTTCAAGTTAATTTACATCTTATGTATCCACTGTTGAAATTGTAAGTTCCAAACTCTTTTGATAAAGCTTTTAGCAGCTCAAGTTTAATCTCATATAAGCTTATATAAGCTTATAATAGCTTTTTGTAAGCTTATAATCAAGTTTCAACCTCTTTTGAATATTGGTCAATATTAGTCAACATAAGCAAAAAAATGGTGCAGAAATGGGAAAGGGTTGATGCAGGCACGGAAATGGGTTGAGTTATAGCTTATTGGGTTGGATTTGATAGGTTAGTGGTCTTTGTTTCACAGTTTGCTAGCCATAGTGGCTTTGGACTATTGTAAGTAATTTACAAGTTTTTATGCACAATCTGCAATTGTAGTTTAAATCTGTTAAAACCTGTTCTATTAGTAGTAATTCAGTTATAATAAGTGAGTTTGATCATAATATAAGTTGGTTAAGAGTTTGGAATTGTTTCAGTTGGCAAATTAGTATAATAAGGGGTGTTTGGCTCAATGGGTCTATCTGTCTTTTAGGCTTGTGTAGTGTTAGATTTTAGTTGTTTTATGTTGGTTAAGATCATTTGAGCTCATTTCAATCCTAGTTAAGGTCTGCAACACCACCAAAGTCAAATCTTTCTTAAAATCCATCTCACTGTTAACTGTTGTAATTTTTGGAAGTGCAGACCATTGATTTGTGTTTAGAATCATCAAACATTGCTTGCATTATACTTGTTACATCATATAACATCAATCTCAGTGACAAAAAATTGGATTCAAAGTTCAAATTGGTCAAACTTCATCACTTTTGTCAAAAGTCAAATTGTATAAACTTGTTTTAGGCTCAACTAGACAGAATTTTCATGGACTCATTATTGGGTCATCTTTAGTGAAATTTGTTGCTTTAAAATCCTCTACTGGTCTAATTGCTTATAGTGATTTTTGTGGAATTTTGCTAATTTTTTATGAGCCTTATAATCACTGTTCAAAATGGCTTAAGTGCCCTGCTCACTGTTTCAGCACACTGAGATTTTTTCTCAGATATTGCAGCTTAGGCACAGGGCTTATTAGAGCTTCTCATGGTCTAATTTTTGGTTTAAATACTCTCAACTAGGTCTAGAACAAGTTCCAATTCATAGTTTTCAGTTTGAGCTTATTTTGAAGCTTGTGCATCAGCTAAAAGTAGACACCTCAGAATCTGTTTAGCTTATTAGTTCATATCATCAAAACTGATCCAACTTGCATTTCAGTAGTTATAGCCTGTTGTTTTAAGTTGCATTAGAGTGCTTTTAGCACATTAGAGCTTCTGTGTTTGTTTGGTGGCTTTTGGTACACTTTTGCTTATTCTAGTGCTTATTTCAATAAGCACTTGGTTAGCAGTTTCAAATTCCTCCACATAAGTGCTTGTTTTTCCATTTTCCTAGCTTCCTCTTATAATTTTAGACTTTTCCTGAAATTTTCAGATTTTTCCAAGTTGTTTAGCTATTTTCTTAATTTAAATTAGTTTTAAGCATTTTAAATAGCATTTAATACAAATAATTAAGAAAAGCTTCAAAAAATAGTTTTCATTTTCTTAAGTTAAGATAAATATAAAAAGCAAAAAATATTTTCCATAATTTTCTTAGTTTAAAAGTATTTTCTAGCATTTTAATTAGATTTAAATAGCAATTAATTAATAATAAATATATAAAAGTCAAAAAATATATTTTCAGTTTTAAAATTAGTTTTATCATATTTTAGATTTTTCTAAGTTTTAATTTTATTTTTCTAGTCTTATTTCATATTTTCTTTTATTTTAGAGTATTATTTAATAGTTAAAATAGTTTTTAATTAATAATAATTAGATAATTAGTTATAAAAATAATTTTCTTTTCCAAATATTTTCTTTTATCATTAGGGTTGTAAAATGTATTTTCATATTTTTAGGGTTAATATTGTGTAAGTTTCACTTTTTATTTTACGTTTACGTAATTTTAATTTAAGCGTAAGTTTTTAGTTTTAAGTTTTAAGCGTTCATCATTTTAAATATAGTGATAGCGTTTATTTAATAGATTTTATCTTTTAATTTCCTTTAATTTGCATTTAAGCCGTTTTAATTTGTTGGCTTTCCTGTAGTTATAATATTCACAAATCCTTTTCGTTCAAATTCCTCGATCACTAAACGTTTGATAATCCATTGCACAACTCATTTGGGACATAACGACCGGGAAACACTATACTCCTCGGATCTTCATTGAGTTCGTGTTCAAACTGTTTTAAGGTTCTTCTGGTGCCGCCATTCACAAGTGGCGGGCTTGTGTGAGAAAGCTTGACCGTTGCACGCATCAAATTTTAGGCGCTTGTTTGCTTGGAGTTGTGGTGATTATCTTTCGTCTAGCAGTTAGTTGTTTGAGCCTCATTTGTTTATATCATCCATATCCATCTATATATATATCCATATTTTCTCATAAAAATCCAAAACATCCAAAACGTATAAAACACAAAAATATTTTTCCTTTTGTTTCTATATATGTATCAAATAATAAAATACAAAAGATTAAATGCGTTTTCTTTAATAATAACAACTTAAAAGATTACCACCGCAAACCAAGGCAAGGCACTACCTAGCTGGGGTGCGACCATAATAAGTTCCCAAACTAAAGATTTAAAACTTGCCTTTGTGTCCTTGTGATTGGTGTACCTTTTCAAAGAAGCCATTCATCTTGGATTATTGGTTAAGTTCCTTTGTTTTGCCTCGATCTTGTGTTAATTGATTTTGTTGTGATATCGACGTTTGAACCGAAAAACCAAAAGATTCTCCTCACCCCATTTTTATAAAACGTCTTCATAATTCTCATTCTCATCCGAAAGATTTTCATAATTCCATTTCTCTTCTTAACTCGAGATCCCTTAGAGTTATCTCTAGTCATCTTTTCGTTCTTCTAGATCATTGAGTCCTTTGCGTGATCTAGCGAAATTCAAGAAGACGTTCTCGTGGGCGTCTTTGCCCAAATAGTCGAACCCGAGATTCGTACTATTTTAAGCAACACCATGGCGGATTTAGCGTACTATGGCGAAATGCTCCAAGCACCCACCGAGGGTTATGGAGATGCCATCATTCTACCGATAATCAACTCGATCACTTTGAATTGAAGACGATTTGATCCAACTTGTGTCTGAATCAATTCCACGGGTTTGATCGAGAAGACCGTATGCACATCCGTTGGTTTAACAAGTTGACTTCAACTATCAATTTCAAGGATGTTCCACAAAAGTCATCAAGTTGATGCTTTTCCATTCTCTCTTGAGGGACGGCCGGTTTGGTGGAAAAAGAACCCCTCGATCTATCGAAACTTGGGAGGATCTTGTTCAAAATTTTGTGAATTATTTCTTTCCTCCATCAAAGGCGACTAATCTTAAAATGAAATTTACGGATTTCGTCAAAATTTCGATGAAAACTTTGGAGAAGCATGGGAGAGATTCAAAGATCTCCTCGAAATGCCCCATCATGAATTCACGGAGCTTGACAAGTAAATATCTTTTACAATGGGTTGAGCAGTAGCGATCAAGATTCCTTGAATGCACGCAGAAGGCAACATCTTGAATCGTAAGCCTAAAGATGTGATTGAGATTTGCGAGCAAAATCAAAAGTTCCTATTTCTCATAACAAAGTCAATACTCCTAACCCTCCTTACGCTCCTTCATCCAAGTAACTCTTACGAGTTAGCGACTCCGATAATTTGCTCTAACGGATGCTATCCGTTGTATGATTAAGGATGTTAAGGAAATCAAAAGCGAAATTCATAAGCTTGAACCACCAAAGCCGTAAACAAGGTGTGTGAAACTTGTAGTGGTCCACAGCGTATTATGATTGTCAAGCAACCGATGCTTCCTTTACCAAGCTCCGTAGCTTGGTAAACCACAATCAATACCGACCACGGCCGATCCTCACTACTGCACCTGCGGTATGACACCACCGGTTTTCCTCCGTGCAAAACCATGGCAATCAAAATCGCTTTGTTCGAATCAAGGACAAAATTTCAATAACTCTCAAAATTTCAATCAAACCGAACAATTTCAACCAACCTCAACCATATCAAGCTCCAAATCATCAAAGTTATCAACAACCTCCTCAAGCTCCCATGCCAAATGACTTCATGAAAATGACTGAGGCAAACATACGATCAATGCAAACTCAGATCAATAACATGAGAGTTGAGCTTAAAAAGGAAATTGATACCACAATGTCTCGGCAGACAAATGAGTTAAAGAATATGATGAGCAGTTTCATGAACATGAATATGAACAAAGCTTCGCCATCTTCTGGAGGACTCCCAAGCAATACTATTCCCAATCCTAATGCCGAGTTGAAAGCCGTCACCACTCGTAGTGGTAAGATGCACAATGGACCTAAGACTCCTATGCCCCTCCTCCTGTGGCATTTAGTCAAGTTACCAAGGAGACAACGGACAAGGTGCATTATTGAGCCAATATCAAGCACGTCCCACCTTCGGTAGTCAACCTTTAAGTCCGAACCCGATGTTCGAAGAAAATCTTGAGCGAAAACACTTCCATCCGGCTCAAAAGTCTAATCGACTTCCTTACCCATCAAGAATGAATGATGAGAAGCTCAAAGACAAAAACAAAGAGCAAATGGAAAAATTTTTCCAAATCTTCAATGAGCTTCACTTTGATATAAGCTTCATTGATGCTCTCGTTCTAATGCCTAAATTTGCATCCACGCTTAAAGGCTTACTCACCAACAAAGATAAGCTATCGAGTTGGCTAAAACTCCTCTCAATGAGCAATGCTCAGAGCCATTCTTAATAAGCTTCCGAAAAGCTTGAAGACCACGGCGGTTTTAATCCCATGATTTCTTGGGGATGTTTCAATGCTCCGCCTTGGCCGATCTTGGCGCTAGCATTAACCTCATGCCACTCTCGAGATGGAAAAACTGCCTCTTCCTCGAACTTTCATCCACTCGTATGACACTCGAGCTAGCGGACCGTGCAGTAACTCGTCCACTTGGGATAGCCGAGGATGTCGTGATGAAAGTGGGAAAATTTCACTTTCATGCCGACTTTGTTGTAGTAGACTTGATCAGATCCTAGAGTTCCCTTATCTTAGGGAGAGCTTTCTTAAGAGCAGTCGTGCTCGATTGATGTGTTTCAAAGAGTTGACCATACGGGTTGACAACGAAGAGCTCAAATTGAATATCAACCGAACTCCAAACCTCTGACAAACAGAGTGTTGCAACAATTGATCAAAGATCCGAAGATTCAATGCAACACTCTCAAACTTCACGGTTAAGAGGAGTTTTCAAAAGCGTGCGAGCTCAAAGCTTTGAAAGTTACCCCGGTTCAAACAAATGGTTTGAAAGTCGTGTACAGTGGAAGTCAAGAGTGTTCTTGATGATGACGATGATCTAGAATCGGAGACTTCATCGAAAGTGGTGGAAGCGCTAGCTCAAGAGCACACCACTTGTCCCACCTCTCGCATCGGTTTGTCGCATCGAGTTTGTTAAGTGCATGGATGAAACCAAATTCTCTTGATTTCATCGAGTTGAATGATGATGTTTGTGATCCAATGGAGACATTCTTCCCATTGATGAATTGCTCAAAATGATCCATCATCTTCTAGTCTTATTCTCGACTCTTCCATCCCTTCTCTCACTCCGATGAGGAAGATGACAACTTTTGGAATGAAGTCGATGCATTTCTTAGTGATGAGTCAATTCCAACGGAATTGATAACACTTACTTTGATCCGGAGGAGACATCCTTTTACGGAAAGTTTGTTGATTGAAGAACCGTTTCCCACCCTCCTCCGGACATCTTCTTGACAATCACCATCTAAGCTTCAAGTTTAAGCTTAAAGATGTCAAAGCGGTGATTTGCTTCTCTCACGAGGAATGGACTTGCATTCTCATGTACGTCTTTATTCCATTCTTCACAGATGGTGTGGTTGCTCTTTCCCTTTTCTCTTTCGGGAATGAGGACACCATATTGACCCCGTATCATCCCTTATAGTGTCTACTATTAAACAATACCGCGGTTATATCTCGTCGGTGTGGAACTTTCGATGTTCATATGTTCATTAACATTGTGAGCGAAAGTCCGATCGAGATTGGTTTTCCACGTTACTTTCCCGTGAACAAATGAATTCGGGTCGAGTCAAGCTAGCGACTTTAAATCAAAAACAATAGCATGCCATATGGGTTCTCACCCATATTTACTCTTCTTACCCCTTTCTACCACCCTAGTGTGGGGGTTGCCCACATTTTCAAAAAAAAAAAAAAAAAAAAAAAACTTTCTAAATAATGGCCGTAGTATTTCCTTTTTCGTTCTTTGTTTCTAAGCATAACCGCAGGTACTTTGAATATTGAGGCAATATTCATTTCTAAGTATGGGGAATTCTCGAATTTTATCATATAATTATACCAATTCCCCATTTTGGCCAAAATTTTTTTGGAGTAAGTGTTTACACTTTCTCATTTAGTTATCGATCCGCCATGTACAGAAGACAAAAGGATTAGCTAATCCAGAGCAAACGGCTCTTGGTAAAGATTTCTCAAATCCGTTTATATGGCTTGCAATTTGCCCAAAATTGCATGGTTTCATTCACCATATCCTTAAAAGTGAAGAGTTGGCTAGCCCGCAAGGTTATGGCTTGTGGTAAAGGCGATGGAAAATCCATAATTGGTAATCAGATCACCAAATATAATTCGATAATTTATCTAAGAGTTGGCTAGTCGAGAAGAGTACGGCTTACGGTAAAGACAAATCAAATCCGTTGAAGGCGGTGGTTTGCTCAAAATCACATGGTTATCGGTGTACCATGGTTCTTACTTGAACCAAACATTTGGCTACTCCGAGTAATGGCTTTTGGTAAAGAGATTAAAATCCATTATGTTTTCTCAAATCATTGCTAGGGACTAGCAATATCTCGATGTGGGGGATTGATGAGTGTCTAAATACTCATCATTTTGTACAAAATAAACGCAAAATCATCTGAAAACACTCGAAACACATCAAAATGATCAAAATATCACAAATCGGTGTTTTATGTGTTTTAAATGCAAAATATCAAAATCGGATGAATAACATATCAAATTTGCAAAATTGCGTTTCGATCCCCAAGTTTCTAAGATTGTCAAAAATAGTCCACGAGTCAAAATTTCAAAATAAAAATCACCAAAGGTCCTTTTAAATCATAACTTGTCAAATTTAGTCCTTTGGTGAAAAATATCAAAAGTTTGAGAAAATTACAAGAATGGTCCTTGACTTTGAAAATTGGCGGTGGTCCACTGAAAAATGCGAAAATGGCAACTTTGGTCCTTGTAATATTGACACTTGTCAATTTCAGCCCTGAAACATCTTTGTGAATTTGGCGAGCAGGCCCTTAAATTCCGAAATTACAAATAAGGCCCTTGTCATTTTAAACCCTTTCACATCCTTTGGCCTTGTCACAATGCAAATGACCCCCTGCCTTTTACTTTGGACCCCTGTCACTAATACTTTTGGACCCATGCTATTATTAAAACCCAAGTCAAACACCCCTTGACTGCTTTTCCCTCCCTCCTTCACGAGACACCATAGCCATCATCACCAATCCTGCAACTTCACTGATACACTCCACCATCATCACTTTCACCCCCTCCACCTCACAACACTCCAAAGGATCATTAAATTCACCCTCTACCTACCCCTACCCTCCCCAGCTGTTAAAACAAGATTTGGCGCCAAAATTACTTTAAACGGCCAAGATCATTTGCAGTGATCCAATGGTCATTTTATTAGTGGGATATGTCCAAAGAAGTGAGAGAAGATGATTGGGGTGTATAAAAGACCAAGGGAAGCATCAAGCAAGGAGTTAGTTTTTAGTTTTTAAGTAATGTATGTCGTTTTATAGCTTAACTTGTCTTAAATAGTTTTAATCTGTATTTTCAAGCTTAATTGTATCAAATAACAGTACCCAAGTGTATTTCAACTTTCTTTAAGCATCAATTTTAAGTTCAAGTTAATTTACATCTTATGTATCCACTGTTGAAATTGTAAGTTCCAAACTCTTTTGATAAAGCTTTTAGCAGCTCAAGTTTAATCTCATATAAGCTTATATAAGCTTATAATAGCTTTTTGTAAGCTTATAATCAAGTTTCAACCTCTTTTGAATATTGGTCAATATTAGTCAACATAAGCAAAAAAATGGTGCGAAATGGGAAAGGGTTGATGCGAGCGAAATGGGTTGAGTTATAGCTTATTGGGTTGGATTTGATAGGTTAGTGGTCTTTGTTTCACAGTTTGCTAGCCATAGTGGCTTTGGACTATTGTAAGTAATTTACAAGTTTTTATGCACAATCTGCAATTGTAGTTTAAATCATTAAACCTGTTCTATTAGTAGTAATTCGGTTATAATAAGTGAGTTTGATCATAATATAAGTTGGTTAAGAGTTTGGAATTGTTTGAGTTGGCAAATTAGTATAATAAGGGTGTTTGGCTCAATGGGTCTATCTGTCTTTTAGGCTTGTGTAGTGTTAGATTTTAGTTGTTTTATGTTGGTTAAGATCATTTGAGCTCATTTCAATCCTAGTTAAGGTCTGCAACACTACCAAAGTCAAATCTTTCTTAAAATCCATCTCACTGTTAACTGTTGTAATTTTTGGAAGTGCAGACCATTGATTTGTGTTTAGAATCATCAAACATTGCTTGCATTATACTTGTTACATCATATAACATCAATCTCAGTGACAAAAAATTGGATTCAAAGTTCAAATTGGTCAAACTTCATCACTTTTGTCAAAAGTCAAATTGTATAAACTTGTTTTAGGCTCAACTAGACAGAATTTTCATGGACTCATTATTGGGTCATCTTTAGTGAAATTTGTTGCTTTAAAATCCTCTCTTGGTCTAATTGCTTATAGTGATTTTGTGGAATTTTGCTAATTTTTATGAGCCTTATAATCCTTTATTCAAAATGGCTTAAGTGCCACCATCATTTCAAAGACACCGAGATTTTTCTCAGATATTGCAGCTTAGGCACAGGGCTTATTAGAGCTTCTCATGGTCTAATTTTTGGTTTAAATACTCTCAACCAGGTCTAGAACAAGTTCCAATTCATAGTTTTCAGTTTGAGCTTATTTTGAAGCTTGTGCACCAGCTTAAAGTAGACACCTCAGAATCTGTTTAGCTTATTAGTTCATATCATCAAAACTGATCCAACTTGCATTTCAGTAGTTATAGCCTGTTGTTTTAAGTTGCATTAGAGTGCTTTTAGCACATTAGAGCTTCTGTGTTTGTTTGGTGGCTTTTGGTACACTTTTGCTTATTCTAGTGCTTATTTCAATAAGCACTTGGTTAGCAGTTTCAAATTCCTCCACATAAGTGCTTGTTTTTCCATTTTTCCTAGCTTCCTCTTATAATTTTAGACTTTTCCTGAAATTTTCAGATTTTTCCAAGTTGTTTAGCTATTTTTCTTAATTTAAATTAGTTTTTAAGCATTTTTAAATAGCATTTAATACAAATAATTAAGAAAAGCTTCAAAAAATAATTTTCATTTTCTTAAGTTAAGATAAATATAAAAAGCAAAAAATATTTTCCATAATTTTCTTAGTTTAAAAGTATTTTCTAGCATTTTAATTAGATTTAAATAGTAATTAATTAATAATAAATATATAAAAGTCAAAAAATATATTTTCAGTTTTAAAATTAGTTTTATCATATTTTAGATTTTCTAAGTTTTAATTTTATTTTCTAGTCTTATTTCATATTTTCTTTTATTTTAGAGTATTATTTAATAGTTAAAATAGTTTTTAATTAATAATAATTAGATAATTAGTTATAAAAATAATTTTCTTTTCCAAATATTTTCTTTTATCATTAGGGTTGTAAAATGTATTTTCATATTTTTAGGGTTAATATTGTGTAAGTTTCACTTTTTATTTTACACGTTTACGTAATTTTAATTTAAACGTAAGTTTTAGTTTTAAGTTTTAAACGTTCATCATTTTAAATATAGTGATAGCGTTTATTTAATAGATTTTATCTTTTAATTTCCTTTAATTTGCATTTAAGCCGTTTTAATTTGTTGGCTTTCCTGTAGTTATAATATTCACAAATCTTTTCCGTTCAAATTCCTCGATCACTAAACGTTTGATAATCCATTGCACAACTCATTTGGGACATAACGACCGGAAACACTATACTCCTCGGATCTTCATTGAGTTCGTGTTCAAACTGTTTTAAGGTTCTTCTGATTCGCCATTCACAAGTGGCAGGCTTGTGTGAGAAAGCTTGACTGTTTGGCACGCATCAAGATGAGATGAGAAGAAGATGAAGTTTTGAATGAGAGGTAATTTTTTGAAAATGGAAGATTTGAAAAAATGGGGATTTGATAAAGTGGGCGACGGATTGTTTATTTATGGGGAAGGAGGAATTTTTGAAATTTGTGTTTTGTTTTATTATTGGAAAGATATGATTTTTGGATTAAATGAAATAAAACACAAGTTTTATATATCACGACTTTAGACGAAAAAGTAACACGTATGTGAGAAAAGGCTTCCTAATGAAGCTTCATGTAATACATGTATATGCACAAAAGATAATCATATAAATACCTATGTAGGCATACTTAATTATCAATCTAATGTCATTTTAGAGATAAGTAGAAAATCATACCTCTAATGCACTTAGGAATGTCTTTACAAATGACACAACAAATGTCAGTAGACAATACCAGCTCCTTTGTGTTTAAGATACCTTCTTAGGGAAGATATTCTTATTACCAAGCGATTCCTATGGCTTGGTAGGTATGAGCTTTGACTAATCAACATGACAAAGAGGATTAGTGCATTTAAATAAAAGATAAATAATAAGAAAAATGTTGTCATCTAATCAATATCCAAACAAAGAGTTTTAAAAGACATGGTGTTTGTTTTTATGAAAAACCTTCTTAGTAGTTTCAATTAACCATGGATCGTATCAAGTTTTAAAGTACAATATACTTAAAGAAACTTGGTAACGAAGCTCGATGCCAATCGGAAAACTAGAAGGGGTTGAATAGTTTTGCCAATTAAAACTCGTTTTAAACTATTTAGATCGACTTATGTCAATCTATTTGGATGTGTGGTGGATGTTGATAAACAAACATATAGAAGTATAAGTATGTAATGAAAAGATAAGAGTAAGAAGCACAAAACCACAACGCGAGTATTTATAGTGGTTCGGCTACAAGGACACCTTCCTTGCCCTACTCCATTCCTCGAGTCACCTACTCGAGAGTTCGTAATCACTACACGACACCGACTTCTTATGGTGGAGAAACCTTCACAACATTGCCTACTCTTTTTCCGGTACTAGGCTAACCACCAGGTTCTTTCACACCAAGGAGAACCACACCTACCACAACGTCGCCTACCCTTTATCCGGTACTAGGCTAGATACCGAGTTCCATTACAACAGAGGAACTACAACCCAATGCTACACAAACGACTAATCCTAAAGGAGACCAACTCCTTATTACAACATCATCAAGGATATCAATATCCTTGGATCCAATACTAATCTATCTTGTACATCGAAACACACCATATCGAATGTACATCTAAGGCACCTTTCACTAATGCCTTTAACTAGATCTTCAAGACACCTTTCACTAATGTCCTGTGACTTGACTTCTAGGAACCCTTCACTAATGCCTATAATACGGACGATCGACACCTTTCACTAATGTCTTCGTCTTGACACTTGAGACATCTTTCACTAATGTCTTCAACACTAAACTTCTTAGAAGAAAGAAAAGAATCATCAACAAGAGGACTTCAGTAGTCTTGATGATGAGGAAGTATGGCAACTCATGGACTTGAGCTTGCTTGACTTTGAAGGTGGTGATCTCGCCTTTAAGAGGAACCTAGAAGATCACACAAAAACAAAACTACAAACATAGATCACTTGGATCTAGGGTTAGAGAGTTTTTAACTCAAGGGGAAAGTATGTGAGAAAGGGGTGAGAAATAATGAAGAAATGGCTCACTATTTATAGAGAGAAAAAGCCTACTGCTCCCCGGATCCCACGGATCCCTCCCACAAGGGATCCGTCTAGCGTAAAGCTAGGGATCCGTGGGACACTCCTCTTTGCCCATGGGTATTTTGGTTATGGGTCATGGGTTATGGGTTGATCCATGGGTCTTTTACTAGATACAATGTATCTTACGAGTGCAATGCACCTAGTCACATGGGTATGTGTCAATACCATGGGTTATGGATATTATCCATATATGACATAAGCATGATGTCATGCAATGGGTTATGGGTCAAGCTCCATGGATATGGGTCATGGACTTTGGGTTGTACCCAACTACATTCAATGTATTTGGTCAATGGGTTATGATACTTAAGTTTCTACCCATTTATATTACCCAATATACTACATACTAGTTATGTGTATATTTTGCCCAAATATGTAAACACTAGTTGTTTGTACATATGTAATACCAAATCATAAAATCACTTATACTTGTTTTAGTGTTTTATGTGAAAGTGTAAGTGTGTTAGAAACTATTAGTTCAAACCATTTACATATTTTATTTGTTTCGTTAAATTGATTTTACGTTTGTTATCGACAAAACATTAGAAGATCGTAAAATATAAATAAACGTTTTTACGGCTTATTTGTATTAACAAGGTTAAAAAATTATCAAAACTTTTTACCACTTGAAAAAAAATTGATGGTTCCGGCGTAATCTATTGCGTAATTGAAACATCTAAGGTGCTGAGTTTCTGGGGAAGTTACGGCGTAACTGGGGGTTTAGTTACGCTGTAACCATTATATCTTAAATTACGGCGTAGCAGTTTAATTTAGCTATGCCGTAACCTTTGAAATTGCCTAATTATGGTGTAACTTTTGTTTTGGTTACGCTGTAACTTGACATCAGTAAGGTCTGCACTTACTATTTCTTGTCTTGTTTTAAGGTGCAAACAATCCCACGAATTGGCCTAGGTTCTTGGCACACCCTGATGCTGGTATTAGGCAGTTGTGCGTGGAGGAGTACGAGAAATTAAGGGGAAAGAATATAAGTCAACCCGAGGCACTTGATTTTGATGCATTTGGTACTTTGGAAAAGGGGAAAGCTAGTAGGAGATTAAGGAAGTTTTGTAAAATTAAGTTCACGTGTAATGCTGGGGAGTTCACGTGTAGTGCATGGTTGAGGCTATTCAGGATCATGGAGCCGGTCATTCTGGAGTACGTCCATGAATTCCTTGCTAGTGTGAAATTCCGTACTAATATTGGTGATGATGACACGGAGTCAATGTTTTTCCAGCTTGGGGGCGTTTGGAGAAGTTTGACTCTTAAGTAGTTTACTACGAGGATGGGTTTATATACTGAGGAGGAAATGGAAACAGAGGCTTTTAGATGGTTCTATAATACGTGCTGGAGAAGAAGGAATGAGTCCCAAGACCTTGCTGCTTATTTCAACCAGATCGCTGTCACGGGTGGTTATGATCCAAAGAGCCCACCATCCTACGTGATGGTTAGGAACCCTATCCGTCGATTAGTGCACCGCCTTCTTGCCTGCTCTATTCGAGCAAGGCACTCAGCCAAAGAGAAGATGACCATGGATGATCTTTACCTGATGCAGGGAATGGAAGGGGGAACAACATTGATGTTCCTTTCTATTTGGCGAGATTTATGGCTGTGGGTGCTAAGGGGTTTTCCTCCAGGAGTCCTTTACGGGGGCTCAGTTCATTAGGAGATTGGCTAGGAGTTTTGATCTTATGACCGATGCAGCTTTGGCCCGATTGACCCGTGGTAGGGATACTTATTTGATAGGCCTGCCTAAGCTAGTGGAGTTAGGGATTTGAGTCCAGGATATTTATGGTGCGATTGAAATAGCTGGGATAGCCCCGAGGAGGGAAGTCGGGGAGGCTAGTGGTGCAGGTGGTGAAGCTGAGGAACAAGCCGAGGAGCAGGTGCCCAGGGGACGAAGAAGGGCGCATGTGAATGTTGGGGAGAGGTTACAGATCATTGATGAGAGGCTTGAGGGAATGTCATCCCATTTCAACGAGGAGATCGAAAGCCTCGAAGTGGGTCTTTATGGTCTTAGTAACCGCCTTGAGGGTTTTGGTACATTGGATCGGTGCGGCGCTCTAGAGATTTCTTTCATTGGAGTACGGATCGGACTAGCCAGATGCTACAACACATGCATTTGAGCCACCCTAGGTGGGAAGGTCCGGAGTATGTGTACCAGCCCAACATCCCCGATTTCGGAGTCCAAGGAGGAGTGGCATTCATGCAGCCCGACGCCACTCTTGGAAGCACCACGAGCACTCCATATGAGCCCTCCTAATTCCACTCGATGGATCATGATCTTCCTAGGGACAATTGATCTCCCTATTTGATGAAACAATTTGAAAACAATTTAAACAATTTGAAACCCATGTCTGTAATAACTTAATTATGTGGATATTTGCATGTTCTATCGTTAATTGTACCCGCCGGGTACAAAATTTTCCTTATATGTTTGTGTGTTTTGGTTCGTGATGCGATTCGGCGAACCTAAGGATTAGTTACGCCAGTAACCCCGCCGATGGGAAATTTTGAAGCAACACAATTAGTTAAGGCCCGTCCCCGGAAACGATACGCATTAGCCACCCCATGACCCACCTTCAACCTTTAGTGAGACATCTTGGGCAACCATTCGAGAGGGGAGTTTATTTCTTTCTTGATTATTTTTCATTTCTATTTTATTTTTTCCTTTTTCTTTGTACAAATGGGACTTTGTACACTTCAAGTGGGGGATAGGAATAGAAATGAAGTGTATGATTACTTAGCTTACTTGCCCTAATTTTCTAGTTGGTTTCAAAATTTTAAGCTTATTTAAAAAAAATTATCATATTTCTAACCAATCTAGAATCACATAAAGCCGAGCACACTATAACCCTTATTTCCATTGGTGAGATTTAGCCTTTCCGTTTCCCTTATTTTACCCAAATCTACCATAAACTGAGTGTGCCGATAGTATTGTAAACTTTAGAACTTGGCTTTTACATCACTTGAGACCATAAACGAGTAGTGTATCAAGTTAGCAGTGCATTTGGAAAAGGCGATTTGAAAAAAGTAAATGTTTTAGGATTAAACCCAAATAGCCCATATGTGTTTACTTGTGTGTGTTTATCGATTAGTCACATTGACTTTTCGACCTCCGTGTTAACCTTTTTTGTTGCACTCACTTTTAGTGCAAGATACCCCTAGTTACACCCTTTTTGAGCCTATCATTTCATTTTTTAACCCTTATTTTTGTTACACCCTTACACCTTAGCCTACCGTGTAGTTTTACCTTTTTACCTTGAAACCATTGTTCACCCTAGTTTGAGGTTCAAAATAAAGTTCTAAAAGGCGCACCTCATCATCTACATCTCGCTAAAGATCGTCAAAGACCCCCAAGTTATCACCTTATGATCAGTTCAAATGGGGGGAAACATATCATTGCATCTATTGCATTTATGTTAAAAAATAAAAAAATAAAATAAAAATGAAGTATTACCGTTTACAGTGCGAAAAATTATAAGCATTACATGAAGAAATTGGCATCAAGAATAATCTTCTCG
Source organism: Chrysanthemum lavandulifolium (assembly GCA_022545495.1). NCBI lineage: Eukaryota > Viridiplantae > Streptophyta > Magnoliopsida > Asterales > Asteraceae > Chrysanthemum > Chrysanthemum lavandulifolium. The sequence goes on along the minus strand of JAHFWF010000161.1, from coordinate 73,993 downwards.
ATCACATTCGAAGGTTGGACGAATAGTTCAAGAATAAATAATGGTGGATTCCGGAGGCATGTACTGACCATATGAAGATGAACCTTGAATTATTGGTAGGACAATGGCAACTCGGTTTTAAGCTAAAACTATTTGTCTTCTTTTTCCTTTTCACCCATTAAAATATCCCATGCCTATCCTTACCCTTTTGTCATGAAGCGTGTCTAGGTGACGTAGCGAGCAATCCTTGATGTCTTGGCCATGAATTTGGTCATGTATAATTGATTTTGTCCACTTCGCCGTGACACGTTAGTAATGACACCACCCCTTAGCCTTTGAAACTCAACCCAACATTGCTTTCTAAATTTTGTCTTAACCTTAGCTCTAGTGGTGGAGTTGTGTGTAATTGCCAAGTTTATGATAGAATACTTACTATGTCCGTGCAATTAAGTGATCACCCCGAAATTAACACTTAGAATCGGATGAGTGAGAGTGTTTTCATTCCCATTTCGTGAGGCGTTCGGCTCTTATTAATATTCTAGCATGGAAATTAAAACTGCGCATTCTTCAAGGATGTATCTTTGCGTTTAAATTGGTCTACTGAGGGCAAGTAGAGTTTAAGTGGGGGATATTTGATAACATCAAATAGTCCCGAGTTTCTAAGCGTTAATTTCCCTATATCATCACATTTTGAGTTAATTATTAGTGAAAACATCCTTATTCCTTGTTATTTCATTTCGTGACACATTCAAGTAAGGAAGTCGCAATTGGACGCCAAGCCCTTTTGATTCGATTGTCTCTTAATTACAACAGAACCAAGTGATTAAGTTATGACGCAACTAAAGTTTACGAAGGCTACGGCGTAGCCTCGGCAAGCTACGCCCGTAATAATGAAATACATTGATCGAGAAACTACAGTAACCCGACTTAGGTTACGCCGTAATCATGGATGAATACCATTTTAACAAAGACTACGGCGTCGCCCTCAGCTTAGGCTACACCGTAATAAAGAAATACACTAGATTATAGAAGCTACGGCGTAACCCCAGATAAGGTTACGCCGTAACCAATGGATAAGCACATAAGATTGAAGGAAGTTACGGCGTAACTACCTAATAAGGTTATGCCCGTAACTAGTTTGAAGCCTATAAATAGTCGATGGTTTCATCAGTTTTAAATATCTCTCCTTTCCCAAACCTTCTAGGGTTTGGGAGATTAAAACTTGAAGAAGAAGCATGGTTTAGAGCATCAATAACTAAGTCCTCGCCTATGATTTCCTTTGTATTCGAGTTTGGATTCCTTTTATATTTTTCTAGAACTTATACTATAAATTCATATCATTAATTAAACTTTGCATTTATGTTATTGTTATTCTCTATAATTATTTATAGACATTTGCTAGTCTTTTCATAGATCGCTAGCCTTGGTAGTATTATAAGCTTGGTAGTATCTAAAGGGTGGAGATATGACCAACTAACCCAACCGATAGATAGCGGTATGGGAGGAATTGGCCATAGGACGACCACTCTTCGTGTGCGAATCGACCAAATGATCACTTATCAAGTGGAGGTATTTAAGAGGTTAGGGAATCTAAGTTCCTAATGGTCGGGTTCCCACCGTCTAGATCTAGTAGATTTGGTGCTTAATGACTGCTATTAGGTTGCCGAATGATCCCGGGTGACCTGCTCATCTTGGTGAGGAATCTAAGAAACATAGGCCATGACGAATCGACCAAAGGAGTCTGGTGATAATTAACTACTATATTGAATCTTGGTATCGGGAATCAATTCATATCTGTATTCTTTATTAAGCTTCGTTTATCTATCTCTTTTCCCTAAATTTTTGGTGTCTGTGTAAGTAGAATAATAGCATATCTATGGATTATATCAACTTTGTCATACCATATATTACTATATATTATCTAATCATCTTAGTTCTTTCAAGGTCACAACTCTCTTGGGATGATACTCGGATTTACCTAAGGCTTTACTACATCTGATCGGGTACTCTGCCCGTTAGTATGTGTCTATCCTAAGTTATCTAAGTTTTATAAATACTAAAAGCAGGATGAAATAGCACATCAAGTTGGTAATTATGCCAACAATTGGAGAAAAGGTAGTGTGCCCATGACGACGTCCTCTAATGACACATCTACCTTGTGTTTCATGATCCTGTTTTTTGACTTCAAAGCTTGAACTTTGGGCGGACGGTAAGTGGTGATGACTTGGTTATAGATTTAGACTACTTGCTTGTTTTTTATTTTACACCATTTATGTATCCCATGTCTTATCCTACCCTTTAGTCATGAAGCGTGTCTGGGTGATGCAGCGAGCAATCTTTGGTGTCTTGTCCATGGATTTGTTCATGTATCATTGATTTTGTCCACTTCGCCGTGACATGTTAGTAATGACGAGTCAACCGTTAAACCTTTGTCGTGTCCACCCATATTGCCTTCGAGAATTTTTTATCCCTTAACTCTAGTGGTGGAGATTTGTGTAACCGCCAAGCTTATGATAGAATACATGCTATGATCATGCGATTGGTGATCACCCAAATTGACACTTAGAATAGTTGAGAGATTTGAGTGTTTTGTTCCCCTTTCGTGAGGTGTTCGGCTTTGTTTTATTCTAGCATAAGGGATTTGTAAACTTATATTTTCCAGGTTATGGGAAATATCTTTTAGGAATCTTTCTAATAAGGTCTACTTGAGGGAAAGTAGAGTTCAAGTGGGGGGATATTTGATTACATCAAATAGTCATGATTATTAAGTGTCAATTTCCCCCATTAATGCTTGTAATTTATATCATTTATATGGATTTACGCTTGTTTTCCATTGTTTTCCACTTTCAGGTAAATTACGAGCATTGGAGATAAAGAGACGCGGAACTAGAGAAATATGAAAAGATTTATCACAGTATGCTACTTTGAAGAAGTTATGGCGTAACTCATCTCTCACATTACGCCGTAACTATAGCGTAACTCGAAAACCAACTCATCGGAAGCTTACGGTAACTCTCCCCAAAGGCTATGACGTAACTATATTAGGTCAAATGAGGTTTCATGTCACCGATAACTACACCGTAACTATTTTATCAACTACGGTAACCAAGTTTATTGAAGACTACGGCGTAACCACTAATACTATTCGCCGTAACTAGCGATCTAGTGCAAAATACGAAGGAATTGAAGGTTACGGCGTAACTCTTGTTATAGTTACGCCAGAACCCGATCCGCCTATAAATACCCCACTAATTCCAAAGATTTCTAATCATCCCATTCCACACACAACAACCAGAGAACGTGGGAAAAAGCTCAAGGCAGGTCTAGAGGAGCATACAGAGCTGTCTCCAAGGGAGAAATCACTCCCCTACGATAAGCATTAGCATTTTATATTTTCTTTACTTTCAATTCATGTATTTCGTACCTTTAAATATTGAATTAGTTTGTATGATTAATATGAGCGGCTAAGCACCTCTTGGTGCTGGCCTAGTTATGATTCCTTAATTGTTTTGTTTGCGTTTACATTACTTCCGTACAATTATTTCTAAGCGTATGCATGCATAGTTTATTGGTAGCCACCCTTGGTTTGGTAGTTTTGAATGGCGGTGAGGCCAATTGCCTAGAGATATGACCAACTCCCTAGGTGAGCGGATCGAGATGGGAAGGTAAGATATGACCAACCCACGACCCTTTCTACTTGTGCGATTTGACCAACCGATCACCTACCGCTTGGATGAACTTAAGAATTAGGGGTGAGTGTTTAACTTGCTAACGCCCGGCACTCACTATTATAAATCTAGCATGTAGCGGTACTTAATGACTTGGCTTAGGGACCAGGAACAACAAGACGTATGAGGGACACCGACTTCTCCCGTGGTGGCATCTTTGTCGATAGGTTAGGCGAATTGACCAAATGTTGTCCTCTCGACTTTGACCCCACCTGAAGTAATTGGAAGTAAGTAGACGTAGACATAACTAGCTAGGAGGATTAACTAGGTTAGCACCACTCTCCTGTATTGATTTACCCTTTACATTTTATCTGCCTTTATTTGCTTTATTATGCTTTAGTAGTTTAATTAGTTAATTCCTTTTCGAAACCATTATTAATCTGTGACAACTAGACTTAGTAATAATCCAACACACATAGCTCTTGGGACGACCTCGGATTTATCGATTACTACACTACACGTGACCGGGTACACGCCTGCTAGTGCACTAGGGTAGACCATAGGTATAACGAGACTTTATAAATATTAAAACCCAGTCAAGAAACTCGTGATCATATAACATATCGTTTGACAACTCAATTACTTTGACAACCATAAAATGTTCATTAACACTTAACAACATGTTTCCAATCATTAAAGACACCCGGGGGTACAACATTGTGTGAGATCGGTATCTACCTGAGCTCTACCTTCTTACCAATCTTCTAATCCATCACATAATTCAACCTTAGACCTTAGTCCAAGTCAAAGCACCATTACACAACCAACAAAATATTAAACACTTAAACCGTAAGCATAAAGCTTAGTAAGTAAAACGGATATAACTTAATATCATACATCAAACATACATTACGCATCATAACCATAATTCCAACACAACATTAACCATAACACATACCTTAGGCCATCATAAAGCATCATCTTTTATATTCTAACCAATTCCATCCTACTTTAACGTTCTTATGCTAGCTATGCCAAACTAGCCTTACAATCTACTTTCATATAAGTACATACACATCAAGTCATACCATATCCTTAACATAAACACCACATAATACATAATGCATTGAAATCCATACCCCGCACGGTCAAAGATCGCCGGGAGTCTTTTTTTTTTTTTTTTTTTTTTTTTTGAATGGAAAAATGAATGAAAATAGATTCACTTACCTTGATCTAAAGCTAAAGAAACTAATGACATCATTATCTCCATTCTTTTCATCTAAGGCAACATCACTATAGGCACAAACATATAATCAAAATTACTATACTATGATTACCACAATCATAGCTCTTCCTTAAACACCTCTAATTATCATATAACCATATAATGATTATATGATAATTTGCCCCATTAAATTATTAGTCATAATTCACTATAACTTACCCATAATCATTATAACTCCTTAATTAGCTTGTAAACATCTTTGCCCAATTTCCCCTAATTTGGGTACATAAACCCTAACTTACAATCTCATCAATTAGCTTCAATTAAGTACTTGCATATGGACATGGTTAGTAATAGATTACTTGAGCTAAAGCTTCAATCCTTCATCAATTGATCACCAAGATCATCTTGTCTTTTCCCTTATTTTTCTTCACGTCACACACACACTCTCTAGATATTTCTGGAATTCTAATGGCAATGATAGAAGTATCCAAATTATTGTAGGAGGCAAGTTTGCCTAATTGGCAAACTATGTCCCTCAAGTACCCTTTCATTTTATTTGGCCATAAACAGTTAATAACACTTTTATCACTTGGCAACTTAGGTCCCTTAAGTACATTTCTCTTGTATTTGTGATACGTCATATTTTCTATAACCATTTGCATAACATTTAATACTTATAATTTGACTATCGGGTTTGTGGAAAACTAGAAGGGGGGGTTGAATAGTTTTACCAATTAAAACTTCCTTTTAAACTATTTAGATCGACTTATGTCAATCTATTTGGTTGTGTGTGTTGGATGTTGATAAACAAGCATATAAAGATATGTAATGAAAGATAAGAGTAAGAAGCACAAAACCGAGCGCGATTATTTATAGTGGTTCGGCTACAGGACACCTTCCTTGCCCTACTCCACCCCCGAATCACCTACTCGAGAGTTTGTAAATACTACACCAATCTCCTTATGGCGGAGAAGCCTTCACAACGCCGCTTAACCTTTTCCAGTACAAAGCTAAATACCGAGTTCTTTCACACCAAGGCGAACCACACCTAACACAACGTCGCCTACCCTTTATATGGTGCTAGGCTAACCACCGAGTTCTTTCACACCTTAGGTAAACTACACCTTCATAACGCCGCCTACCCTTTATTAGGTACTAGGCTACACCTAGTTCCATTGCAATGGAGGAACTACTACCACACTACACCAACGACTAATCCCAAAGGAGATCTACTCCTTTACAACATCATCAAGGACATCAATATCCTTGGATCTAATGCTACTCTATCTAGTACATCAAACACACCATATCGAATGTACATCTAAGGCACCTTCACTAATGCCTTTGACTAGATCTACAAGACACCTTCACTAATGTCTTGTGTCTTTATTGAGCACCTTCACTAATGCTTCAAGTCTTGACTTCTAAGCACCTTTCACAAGTGCTTATCCTATAGACGATAGATACCCTTCACTAATATCTTCATCTTAACACTTGAGACATCTTTCACTAATGTCTTCAACACTACACTTCTTTGAAAAAAGAGAGAGATCATCAACAAGAGGACTTCAATAGCCTTGATGATGAGGAAGCATGGCAACTCATGGACTTGAGCTTGCTTGACTTCAAAGGTGGTGATCTTGCCTTTAAGAGGAACCTAGAATATCACACAAAAACAAAACTACAAACATAGATCTCTTAGATCTAAGGTTAGTGAGATTTAACTCGGGGAAGAAAGTGTATTGGAAAGGGTGAGAATAATGAAGAAATGGCTCACTATTTATAGAGGAGAAATCCCATCGCTTCCCGGATCCCACGGATCCCTTCCACTGGGATCCGCTAGCACAAAGCCGGGATCCGTGGAACGCCCTCTTGCCCATGGGTATTTTTGGTTATGGGTCATGGGTCATGGGTTATGGGTTGATCCATGGTTTCTTTCTAGATACAATGTATCTTAAGGATACAATGAACTTGGTTAAGTGGTATAAATAAAACCATGGGTTATGGGTCAAAAACCATTTGCTAGTTTTTACCTATTTAGTATATACTTGTTTTTACCCATTTTAGTATATACTTGTTTTTACCCATTTTAGTGTATACTTAGTTAAGTATATGTTATCCCAATATGTAAACACTAGTTGGATCTATTTGGATACCCATGACCCAAGGTCCATGACCCATGATCCAAGACACATAACCCAAATAGGAGGAGCGTCTAGCGGATCCCCAGGAATACACTGGACGGATCCCTCAAGCAAGGGATGCGTGGGATCCGGGGAACAGTAGTTGATTTTTGCCTATAAATAGTGAGCCATTTCCTCATTATAACTCACCCCTTTTACACATACTTTCTCCTAGTATTATAAACTGTCTAACCTTAGATCCAAAGGATCTTTCTATGTAGTTTTGTGTTTGTGTGATTCTCTAGGTTCCTCTTAAAGGCGATATCACCACCTCTTGAAGTCAAGCCAGCTCAAGTCCATGAGTTGCCAAGCTTTGTCATCATCAAGACTACTGAAGTTCTCTTATTGATACTTCTTTATTCCTCCTTAGAAGTGTTGTGTTGAAGGCATAGGTGAAAGATGCCAAAAGGGTCAAGTCGAAGGCATTAGTGAAAGGTGCCGAAGGTCCGTATCAAAGGCACTAGTGAAAGGTGCCGAAGGTCCGTGTTGAAGGCATTAGTGAAAGGTGCCGAAAGATCGTGTCAAAGGCATTAGTGAAAGGTGCCAAGGGTGTACATTCGATATAGTGCATCGATGTACAAGATAGATTAGTTTGGGTCACGGATAATGATATCCTTTTGATGTTGTAATAAGGAGGGTGTCTCTTTTGGGACAGGTGTTGTGTAGTGTTAGGTAGTAGTTCCTCCTTTGTAATGGAACACGGTATCTAGCCTTGTACCAGATAAAGTGTAGGCGACGTTGTGATAGGTTTGGTTCTACCTCGTGGAAGAACCCGGTGTCTAGCCTTGTACCGGATAAAGAGTAGGATACGTTGTGAAGGCTTCTCCGCCAGAAGGAGTTTTGTGTTGTGTAATGCTTACGAACTCTCGAGTAGGTGACTCGGGGAGTGAAGTAGGGCAAGGAATGTGTTGTTGTAGCCGAACCACTATAAATACTCGCTTCGTGGTTTTATGTTTCTTACTCTTTATATTTGCATTGTTTATTTATATGCTTATCTATCAACATCCAATATACACATTTAAATAGATTGACATAAGTCTATCTAAATAGTTTAAAACAAAGTTTTAATCGGTAAAACTATTCAACCCCCCTTCTAATTTTCCACAATTGGTATCAGAGCTTCGTTACCAAGTTTCTTAGAGTGTTGTACTTCAAAAACTTGATACGATCCGTGTATGATTGAAAACTATAAAGAAGGAAATCTTTTAAAACAAATTGTCTTTTATTTTATGTTGGATAGTGATAGATTATTCTAACAATTTCTCTTTAAGAAATCTTTTTGCTAGGACTCTTCCAAAGTCTTCATTTCTATCCAAAGAAAAATGAATTCAACTCTCAAGGAAGAACCCAAAAGTAATCACAACCTATTTCTACTAAGTACAATGGATTACGTTAAAAGCTTATGAAGTATTTTGGGTATATGGTCTCTATAAACCATATCAAGAGTTTAGAGGTATGTTCGCTTACCCAAAAACTAGCTAATCTTTATCTATAATACGCTCATATGGATATGTTGTGATATGTGTCTTATTCCTATGATAAAAACCATGCCTTTAAATATTGTCTTATAAAAATATATGAACACATGCTTTAGGACGTTAACTTCAATAGTCGCAAATCTCTTAAACTCTATCTTCACCACTTTCTTTACTTACTCATCATCGGGAATAGTATTCCTCTTTTATAATCTCAAATATTCTACGCCGTCTCCTCAAAATAGATCTTTGATGGTTAACTTATCAAAATCAACTAACCATCGAAACACCTTGGCAAAACGTCTATTCAAATTGGAACCTCATTTTACAAGTTCTTTTTCAAAATAAGTTATTGTATAACTTATCACAAGTAAAAAGAATAAATAATTTTTCTTTCTACAGTAGCCGGATCCCACAAGTTGTACTAGCCGGATCCCTAAAACAAGGGATCCGGGGGAACCGTGTCACAGAAATCAGATATACGCTTTTCAAAACTAAAATAATCCATTTTCCCTCTCCCCACAAACACAAAAATGACCTAACTTCTGCTTCCATCTCCATAGGGCTTCATATTCTCAAGCATCTCATTCTTGAACACCATTGTAAGTAATTACACTCATATGTTCTATTCATCATCATTTTCATCCTAGGGTTTATGGTTTTAGACTTTTCAATTAAGATTCAATTGATCACCAATTGAAGAAATTAGGGATTGCAAAAATTAATTGCAAAAGGATTCTATATAATTAAAGTCTTTTCAAAATAACATTGTTAATACAAATCAAAACCATAAACCCATATTGACAAATTTCACCTAATTGGAATATTTGTTTTCTAGGATCAATCATGCCCAAAGCTACCCAACAAGATCACCATGACACCGTCCACTACCTCTATAGATACTATAGAAAAGAAGATCTCTAAAACCAATCACAAAATCTTCAAAAAGCTTGAAAAATGACTTATCCACGATGGTCGTGTAGTCAAGGAATGTTTTCTTGAAAACACCGACATTCGTCAAGTCTTCTCGGCAATTAACTTTGATTGTCTCTTAGATATTGATGAATAAATTTGTCCGGTTTTTATCTTTGAGTTTTACAAAAGTGTTAGGATCATTCGAAACAATGATGAAAGCATCCCAATCGCTTTTATTGTCAACAACCAAACCATCACCTTACCCCTCAACACCTTTGCATAAATTCTTCGCATTCCATGTGAAGGAATTTGTAAGTATTCCCAAGATTGGGCAATATCCGCTCAATCCTTTGCACTAGACCCCAAACCAATCTATCACACTCCTTTCGATGATCCCCGTAGTTGTTCGTGACACCATCTTCAAGATAAGAGCCAACCAATCTCATCTCAACCGCAACAAAGAACTCATTCATCATGATCTCTTTCAAATGGAACTCTCCAAGATAATTCCCATTTACAAAAAGTGGGAAGAAATCCTTAGAGAAAATGTCATTTGTTTGGTCGGGAACAAAGACCATCCCAATGCATGTCTTGCCAAATGATCTATTGCCTCATCCATCAAAGACCATTCAACCTTGCCTATTACATGGTGAAAAGAATGGTAGGTGTGTTCAAAGTCAACACATGGTACTTCCCTATGGTATGCTCCTAACACGACTCCGTGAGTATGTTAGTGCAATGCAACCTTCTCCTATCAATGATGATCATTTTCTTGCCAACCATGTTATGGTACCACTTACCAAACAACCTTCTAGAAGGCTCATGATCAATGGAAAAAGGCCTTGTGCTCTCTCGGACTCTTCGGACGAAGATGAAGAAGAAGTTGAACCCATTGCTAACTTCCGAATCAACCCTATGACTTACTATAAACAACTTCCCACTCTTCCAAATGAGTCTGAAGAATTCAAGCAAATAATGGGGATAATCAAATGCCTAACTCACTACCTCATGAATTTGGGAAAGAAGAAGGGAAGAGATTGACGAAAGAGACATTTTTGCTTATCTTTATGGCTATTTTAGTTAATTTATGATCATTTAAACATTGTACGCTTATGATTGTGCAAGACTTACCTTGTTACCTTTATGTTTGGTTATTATCATGATTACTCGCCTTTATGTTATTATTGTGTGTGATATCTACCTACTTTGATGTTTGGTTACAGTAGAAACTTGTAGTATTAGTATGCATCATCTAGTGCAAAATTTGCACACTAACTGTAAAGCTACTGATTTGTAGTAACTAGATCCCTCTTTTGAACTAGCCGGATCCCTCCATTAAAGGATCCGTGGGATCTGGGCAGACAGAAATGGATTTGCAGACCTCCACACATCAAACCATTACCCTAGACCATTTCATACTAGTTAAACATGATTCTTTAGGATCACCCAAGTCTTCCTCAAGCTCGACTCACTCATATTTCACTTAGATCACATTCAAGGTCTCACACTCACTCATATTTCACTTAGGATCACATTCAAGGTGTTTTGATTTATCACTTCACCAAAACTCCCATATTTTTGCTCCATGAAAATACTCAAACATTGTTCCTCAGCATCTCCAAACACCTAGTTAGACATTTATCCTTTGAGTTTCGTAAATGGAAATTTTGGTCTCTTAATTTTAGCAAATTAATTTTAGGTCACCCAAACCCAAAATCCCAAACCCAATCCACCCAGTGCAATAATTACCTACTATTAAAATAAACCGCCTCTTCACCTCCTTTCTTCACCCACCCTCCGCAACTCCCCGCCACACACCAACCTCCTCCAAACACTCCACCTCACTCTTGTCCAAAACCCATTAAACCTTCCCCTCCTCACACGCTTGCACCCCAATTGATTTTTTCCAAGTATATAAGTTTTCCGCTAAATGAAATTGAAGGCCGAGATCAATCCAACTCATCCAATGGCTCAAAAGGCAAGTGGAAATGCTCGATGATGCGGTAGAAGGCCTTTGCTATATAAAGAAGAAGAAAAGACAAGAGTGGAGTTAGTCTTTAGTTAGTTTTTTTTTAGTTTTAGTTTTAGTCTTCTAGTGTACTAGTCTCGCTATGGGTCATTATAATCTCTCATTAGTTTGCACGATTGTTAAAGTTTACTTATATGTAATGTTAGTTTTAATTTTGTAATCTCATTCAATTAATACAAGTTCGCTTTCAACTTAAATTGCATTTGGTGATTTTCATTTGAACCACATCTCTGAGTAATCAGCTGTAAATTTCGTTATGTCACTCATTTAAGCTTATACAAGCTTGAGTGAGTTACTCAAGTCTCAACTTCTTCTAATTGTCTGTTTTTCACAAAAGTCACAATAAAGTCAAGAAAAGTCAAAACAGTTTTAGCATAATGTCTGGTTTTAATTTGCTTTATGGTTAAGATTTATGTTTGTTTGTTCATTCCAATTCAGTTTTAGTCCAGTTTCAATAAAAGTTTTAGAGTTGAGTTGCTTTTCATCATTCTAAAAGGGTGTTTGGATTTAGCATATTTAGAGTCTTAATCATTTTGTTAATTGAACCCGAGTTTTATAAGTCTACAAATCGCTTTTGAAGATTTCTAGTCATAGTTTCAAAGCATTCAAGTCTATTTGGTGTTTGCAAGTGCATTCTCAAATCATTCAAAAGTACCAAAACTAGATTTTCTCGCTTTTTAACAAGTAATTTTCATCATTTTCATTGTAATAAAATTTATAAAAATAAAATGGACATTTCACCAAATTTTGTTTAACTGTGGTTAAGAGAAAAATTCACAAAATGTTTAACTAGGGTCTGCAGGGGTTCAAAGTGGGTGGTTTGAGCTTAACTGCTTCACAGAGGCTTTTACCCCATCAGCAGCTTTTCCTTAGCTTATTTAAAAGCTGATTCAAATTATATTGGGTCGAAATGTGAGGCAAAACAAAGCCACCGGGTGGGTTTCAAGTTCCAATAAGCTCGGGTTATATCTCCATCTAGCTTATCCAAAATAAGCTCCAAAGAGGCCTCAGAGTCGCTTTTGAGCATGCAAGGTACAAGTGAGTTTTCTTTTGCTTAAAGGCTTAATTATCGCTATCGTGTTCATGGTAGTGCTATTTAGGAATTTTAGTTTAGTTTAGATCTTAATCGCTTATTTGAATCCACCAGAGTGCTTATCTTCCTTGAATGCTTATTTCTCATTTTAGTAGTTTAGGACTCCCATAGATTAGATAATTGATGCCAACTGCTTACCACCTTGTTATTTTAGCTTATTTCATCTAGACATAGCTTATTTGCATTTGCTCACTAGTCATTTAGCTAACTGCCCATCTGCTTATTGGTTCAAGAGTGGCTAAAGGGGTGCTTGTTTAATATCTTTCCAAACAGCTTGTCCAAACTAGTTAAGACATAAGTCGCTTCCACTTATTTCAAGCTTTTTCAAAGTTTCGCTTTAGTAAAATCTTATTTTGTTTATATTTTAGTTTCCAAAAGAAAAATCAAGAAAAAAAATAAAAGAGCAAAAGGGTGGGAGGTGTTCGAACCCCGAGACCTCCCAAATTTGAGAGTGATATAGGTGTACTGTATGCCATTGCGCCCTTGGGTCTTTCTTGGTTTTAGTTTGCATGATTAAATATATAAGGTAGTTTGCTAGGTTATAGCTTATTAACTTATTTCATTTTTAGCAGCTTATTCGTATAAGCTGTTGACCCCATTTTATTTTTCACTGATCCCCCGTAAAGTAAAGTAATTCCTGTGATTTTTGCAATTTTTTATAAATTAGTTTAATATTTTTAATTAATTAATTAGTGTTAAATCGTTTTTAATTCGTAATAAATAATTTAAAAGTCAAAAAAATACCCGGCTTTTTCCTAAAATTATTTTTAGTCATTTAGAACGTATGAAAATTAGTTTCGAACTTGTAGGACTTAAATTGCATATTTTTCACTTTCAGGGCTCGGTGAGTTCCCGGTTTTTTTTCGCGTTTTAATCGATTTTAAATATAGAATTAAAATGACTTCAAAGTTTTTATTAGATTTAATTTCCTTAGTGTAATCAATCATCACCTTTTCCCGTTCATTATCACCCGATCACTATACGCTTGATTATTCAACAAGATGTACCGCGCTGGACTTAACGACTGGGAAACACTATACCCTCTTGATCTTAATTGCATTGGGGTCCGGAACCAATCAAATTTTGGCGCCGGGAGTCGTAAGTAATTATCTTACGCTTAGCGTATTAGTGATTTGAATATTCACCCTTGTTCATACCATCTATATGTATTTATATTTTCTTATAAAATCCAAAATCCAAAAACATCTTAAAAATCAAAACCCAAAAGATTTTCTTTCTTATTTTACAAAATGTTTATCCAAAATCCAAAATATCCATCTTTACCCTCTCACATCTTTGATTCTTCATCCCTACCCTCCGAAAACATTTGATTCTAACTTCTTCTATTCTCATGGAATCTCTCGACTACGACTAATTCGGAACGAATTTGAAAAACTTCATACATTATCACAAATGTCAAGAATTCGTGTTGTTCGTGATGATCCATTAATTCTCAGCGTAGGGAAATGGAACGAGAAACCGGGTGACAAAGGACCGTGTACTTCCTCTCGATAATGGAGGTGTTAACACGTCCAACCTACGGTTATCCAAAGATCTAACCCTTTATTGCTCCTAAGCCGCCTAAAATTGATCCTAAACTTTCACAATTTACTAAAAGCAAACATGCAATTTAGACCGGTGACTAGCAAGAATGACTTGCCTAATCTTCACGCTTCTCAAGAACCGTAACTGAGACCATAACGGAAGTGGTGGAAATTGCTAGCCTCGTAGCACACCACTTGTCCCACCTCCTGATTTTTCAAAAGTTCTTCGAGACTTGATAGTCATTCGGATCACCATGTTGGTTTTGTTGATTCTTTGAATAAGCCGATTCCTTATCGTGAACTCTCAAATGGAATCGCTTATTCCTTGTGTCGGTTGTGGTGAGCCTCTTTTGGTTCACCATGTCACTGTGTACGCGTATACAGTGTGGTAATGATATTCGAACGGGAGTTGTTTGTTTTGTGGTTCGAGGAATTCATTTGATTATGATCCTAATCCGAACTCATTTAACGACCCTCAAACTTTTCCAATTACCCACCACACCCGACTTATCTTCATATAATCAAGATAACTCGCTGTGAATTTTGTGGAGGTCCTCACCATGATTTGAGTGTCAATCCGAAACACGCTTGTCTATGAACAGCCCTGATGCTCGTAACTTTGGTTATGACCAATATCTATATAATTCACTGGCCTGCATCAACAGCTTTTATCACAGAGAATTGTAGAGGTCCTCACGATAATCTTCAATGTCAACCGTGGAATCAAAATTACTATACTCCTGCTTTTGACAATTTCCAACCTCCACAAAGACCATACGGTTCAAACTCCACCGAGCCGTTGTCTCAAGAAACTTCCCAAGATTTTGAAACCGCAATGAAAACACTTGATGATATGATTCGTAACTCTAAGAATCAAGTGAGTGGTGAAAAGACCCCGGGAGAATTGCTAGTCAAGAACCAGAGGCCCGCAAATCTAGGGAAGAATTATTAGTCCTAGAGCAAGCAACTCTATGCTCCCAATTTCTTAAGGCAGCTATGTATGATGATGACGAGGAGAGTATTCCTTTAAGAATATTATTTCTCGACCCTCAATCGCTTGATATTCCGCAGCTTGAGATTCCATCTCAAACAACCGCTATCACAACTCAAGCTCCCACTCACTCTCTAAACACGGGAACGAGCATCTTGACACTGCTCCCGAAAAGGAATCGGACGAATTCATAAAGTCTAGTGTTGAGAACCTTGTCCCAATCCCGAGAGAGTCACAGGAACTTTCGATCATATGTGTGATTCTCTTCCTCTTGAGTGTTCAAAAGATCATTTTGAAACTTTCTCTATCTTAGCGACGATTGTGCTTCCTATGGAAACATCGAGTATGCCGAGGCATCACTCCCACAGCCTCGATCCTCTTCTTGAGGAGTTCACCGATGAACTCACTCACATCACCCACTTTCATCGAAGTGACGATGGTCTCTTTGATTTCAAGCCGATCCGGGAGAGATTGAAAGTCTCCTTATAATGATCGCTCACTCACTTCTTATCCCAACAAATTCAATAGAGAATGTTGATCACTTTGTTCTCGGTTGCTCAAAACAACTCTCACTAATCCTCTATTTGAATTCGACTCAATTCACTTTAATTTCGAGAATCCACTCTTGATACCTCGTATCGAGGATAGTGATGAGTCTACTGTTGAACAAGAATTCACGATTTACATCTTGTGATTGATTCTTCACGAGGAGTTCGCCGTGAACTCACTCATATCATATCTCCGCGGAGTATGATAACTTCCACTTTGATCATGACACACCCAGATTTGTCTTGATCACGCTGAGCTTAAATGATGAGATTCATAATATCGAAATTATGGATTCTCCTATGGATGAAGATGAGTTAGTCATGATTTTCATCATGACTTTCTTCTTTTCTTCACCTATCCCGTGACTTCTTCTCTTCTTCACTCATTCGGGAGTGAAGATACCATCTTTGACCCCGCATTTCCATGTACCATTTGTGAGCCGAGTCTGCCTATGTATATCTCGTCTTGTGGAACTTTCATGCTTCAAATGTTTATACAAACATTTTAAATGAAAGTCCGATGGAGATTGTTTCTTCCACTTTGCTTCCCATGAACCAATTATCTGGGTCGAGTCAAGCTTAGCGACTCGGTAATCAAAAACAAGAGTTAAACATGGGTCTTCACCCGTGTACCACCCTTAGTGTGGGGAGTTTCCACGTTGTATATAAGTTTTCAACTTAAAAAAAAAAAAAAAAAAAATCTTCAAATAATGGCCGTAGTATTTCCCTTTACGTTTATGTTGCGCATAACCGCGATACTTTGAATATTGAGGGCAATATTCATTTCTAGTGTGGGGAATTTCACTAATTTTATCATGTAATTATACCACCCAATTCCCCATTTTGGCCAAAATTTTTGGAGTAAGTGTTCAGACTTACTCAACTTATGGTTATCATCCGCCATATCTAACAAACAAAAGGATTGGCTAATCTAGGAGCAAACGGCTCTTGGTAAAGATATATCAAACCATGACGGCTTGCAATTTGCTCCAAAATTGTATGGTGTTCAAATTTCACCATATCTTTAATTAGTGAAGAGTCAATAGCCCGCAAGTTTATGGCTTGTGGTAAAGGCATTGGGAAACCATAATTGGTAATCGACTCACCAAAGATATTTTATCTAAGAGTTGGCTAGTCCGTAATCAAACGGCTTCGGTAAAGACAAATCAAACCGTTGAAGTCGGTGGTTTGCTCAAAATCATATGGTTATCAAGTACCATAGTTCTTACTTGAACTCAAACATTTGGCTACTCCGTAAGTAATGGCTTTTGGTAAAGAGATTCAAACCATTAAGTTTTCATAAAAGATTGATAGGCCTAGCAATAGTTTAGTGTGGGGATTGATGAGTGTGTAAATACCCATCATTTTGGTCAACTGAATCGCAAAACACTTAAAACGCTTTAATGCATCAAAATACCGAAAATATCTCAAAATTGTATTTTATATGTTTCGTATGCAAAATGTTTAAAATCGATGAAAAATGAGCTAAGTTTGCATAATTGGCGCTTTAGTCCCCAAGTTTCAAAATTAGTCAAAAATAGTCCCCGAGCACTTATTTTAAAGAAAAGTCACCAAAGGTCCTTTTGAAATCATAAGTTGTCATAATTAGTCCTTTGGTGAAAATGTCAAAAGTTTTGAGAAATTACAACTTTAGTCCCTGAAATTTCAGAAATTGACAGAAAATATCCTTTGAGTTTCAGAAATGGAAATTTTGGTCCCTTGATTTTTGGAGAGTGTCAATAATAGCCCTTGAAGTACTTTTCAGAATGTACAAGAATGGTCCCTGGATTTTCAGAATTAACACTTTTGGTCCCTAAAATCTCACATGGTTCCATATTAAACCCAAACCCAAAATAATCCCAAGCCCAATCCACCCAACCCGGTCCAGTCCACCTTTTACCCGATCCAACCCGTCCAAACCCACAACCCAGGCAAATAATTACCCACGGTTTAAAATAAAATCGCCCTTCACCTCCTTTCTTCACCCACTCCTCTGCAACTCCCTGCCACACACCAACCCTCCTCCAAACACTCCACCTCACTCATGTCCAAAACCCATTAAACCTTCCCCTCCTCACACGCTTGCGCACCCCAATTGATTTTTTCCAAGTATATAAGTTTTCCGCTAAATGAAATTGAAGGTCGAGATCAATCCAACTCATCCAATGGCTCAAAAGGCAAGTGGAAATGCTCGATGATGCAGAGAGGCCTTTTGCTATATAAAGAAGAAGAAAAGACAAGAGTGGGAGTTAGTCTTTAGTTAGTTTTTTTTTTAGTTTTAGTTTTAGTCTTCTAGTGTACTAGTCTCGCTATGGTCATTATAATCTCGTTAGTTTGCACGATTGTTAAAGTTTACTTAGATGTAATGTTAGTTTTAATGTTGTAATCTCATTCGAATTAATACAAGTTCGCTTTCAACTTAAATTGCATTTGGTGATTTTCATTTGAACCACATCTCCGAGTAATCGCTGTAAATTTCTATGTCACTCATTTGCTTATACAAGCTTGAGCGAGTTACTCAAGTCTCAACTTCTTCTAATTGTCTGCTTTTCACAAAAGTCACAATAAAGTCAAGAAAAGTCAAAATCAAAGTCAAAACAGCTTTAGCATAATGTCTCGGTTTTAATTTGCTTTATGGTTAAGATTTATGTTTGTTTGTTCATTCCAATTCGCTTTTAGTCCGGGCCAATAAAAGTTTTAGAGTCGAGTTGCTTTTCATCATTCTAAAAGGGTGTTTGGATTTAGCACATATTTAGAGTCTTAATCATTTTTGTTAATTGAACCCGAGTTTTATAAGTCTACAACCGCTTTTGAAGATTTCCTAGTCATAGTTTCAAAGCATTCAAGTCTATTTGGTGTTTGCAAGTGCATTCTCAAATCATCAAAAGTACCAAAACTAGATTTTCTCGCTTTTTAACAAGTAATTTTCATCATTTTCATTGTAATAAAATTTATAAAAATAAAATGGACATTTCACCACTTTGTTTAACTGTGGTTAAGAGAAAAATTCACAAAAATGTTTAACTAGTATTCGCAGCTGGTTCAAAGTGGGTGGTTTGAGCTTAACTGCTCGCAGAGGTTTCATCCCACTGCAGTTTTTCCTTAGCTTATTTAAAAGTCGATTCAAATTTTATATTGGGTCAGAAATGTGAGGCAAAACAAAGCCAGCTGGGTGGGTTTCAAGTTCCAATAAGCTCAGAAGCTATATCTCCATCTAGCTTATCCAAAATAAGCTCCAAAGAGGCCTCAGCAGGCTGTTTTGAGCATGCAGTGTACAAGTGAGTTTTCTTTTGCTTAACAGTGCTTAATTACTGCTTATCAGGTTCATGGTAGTGCTATTTAGGAATTTTAGTTTAGTTTAGATCTTAATCAGTTTATTTGAATCCACCCGTAGTGCTTATCTTCCTTGAATGCTTATTTCTCATTTTAGTAGTTTAGGACTCCCATAGATTAGATAATTGATGCCAACTGCTTACCACCTTGTTATTTTAGCTTATTTCATCTAGACATAGCTTATTTGCATTTGCTCACTAGTCATTTAGCTAACTGCCCATCCGCTTATCGGTTCAAGAGTGGCTAAAGGGTGCTTGTTTAATATCTTTCCAAACAAATTTTGTCCAAACTAGCTAAGACATAAGTCGTTTCCACTTATTTCAAGCTTTTTCAAAGTTTCAGCTTTAGTAAAATCTTATTTTGTTTATATTTTAGTTTCCAAAAGAAAATCAAGAAAAAAAATAAAAGAGCAAAAAGGGTGGGAGGTGCTCGAACCCGAGACCTCCCAAATTTTTGAGAGTGATATAGGTGTACCATGTATGCCATTGCGCCTGGGTCTTTCTTGGTTTTAGTTTGCATGATTAAATATATAAGGTAGTTTGCTAGGTTATAGCTTATTAACTTATTTCATTTTTAGCAATTTATTCAGATAAGTCGTTGATCCCATTTTATTTTTCACTGATCCCCCGTAAAGTAAAGTAATTCCTGTGATTTTTGCAATTTTTTATAAATTAGTTTAGTATTTTTAATTAATTAATTAGTGTTAAATCGTTTTTAATTCGTAATAAATAATTTAAAAGTCAAAAAAATACCCGGCTTTTTCCTAAAATTATTTTTAGTCATTTAGAACGTATGAAAATTAGTTTCGAACTTGTAGGACTTAAATTGCATATTTTCACTTTCGTGGCTCTTGAGTTCCCTTTTTTTTCGCTTTAATCGATTTTAAATATAGAATTAAAATGACTTCAAAGTTTTTATTAGATTTAATTTCCTTAGTGTAATCAATCATCACCTTTTCCTGCTCATTATCACCCGATCAAATTATAGGCCAAAAACACTATACTCCTCTTGATCTTAATTGCATTTTCATTTACCATGATTTTTAAGGAATTTTCCAAATTTCTTTTGAGCTACCATCTGATCTCTAAGATCATTTAACACCACATGACACTCTCAAATTTCTTAGTGTCATCCATGATCATCCATTGGTGCTCCTAAAGTCCCATTTCTTTTCATAAAAGACAATCATTAGCCATCCTCACTCATTTCACTTGATTTTTAAGTCACTCTTCATTTAAGACACCTGAGAAGACTAAAACACTCAAGATGTATAGGTACTAGACCTTACCTAAATATCATTTTCCTTTTTCTTGGCTGCTGATAGCCGGATCCCTAGGCTTAGCCTAGACGGATCCCTCATTGGAGGGAACCGGGGGAACCGGCTTCACATAATCAGCTAATCCTAGCTAAAATAATCATTTCAAGCTTTCCTTGCTAACTTGAACACTCCATCTTGTCTTAACTAACCTTTGATTAGTGTAACTTTGAAGTTGACTCTTGTGCATGCAAATCATTGCAATTTGAAGGATCTTAGTGGCTTAAGCCTTAAATTGACTTGTCAAATCCTTCCCCTTATAAACCACCTTGTTAGTACTTCTAAGTCACCACTTACAACTTCATTCTCAGAAACTAGAAACCTTTATCTCACTAACCTTTTATCATTTCATCATGAGGAAAGCTCCTAGTGCCAACTCCTCCACCAAAGGACCATGTAAGAAACTTGCTCGTGTTGTTCACGAAATTTCTTCAACCGAATCATCACCCGTTAAATCCACAAACGCTAGGATTTCCCCTTAACCAATCAAACCAATCCTCAAAAGGATTGTTTCCACAAAACTACCATTGCCAAACACTACTATACCTCCTAAACCAAACACCCCTATTTCCACTAAACCATCACCCTTAGTGCCTAGAGCTATATCATTCACCACTCCACTTTCATCTCCACACCTCTACAACTTAGAGGACTTGCCTTCTAGGCCATCTCATCCTCCACCATTGCCAACATTCTCCTCAATAGAGATAATAGCGCAACAACAAAACCATGGTGTTGAAACGACACTAGCATATGTATCCTTTTCTCCATCACCCTCGAATAGTCCCTTTTGGATTATGAGGAATCATCAAAGTCAACCACCCGATCACATGGAAGTAGATACCTCTCTACCACCATCCTCCACACACATTCCACCACCATCACCCTTAGTTGATCCACCTCCAAATGTACCTCCACAAATCCCTCCTTCTTTTGAGAATCCTCAACTTTCCTCATTCAACCTTCCATCTCAAACAATTCCATTTCTACCACCACCACTTCCAAACCATTACAAATATTGTTATCATTGTCAACATGTTGAAGGTTTAATACATGAGCTACGTTTCATGTGTTATCACCTCCTCGAACGTTTCGATGAGGTCAACAAAACTAAACATTCCTAAGCCTAAGGATTCAAGTGGTGTTCTAGTCTTAAGCTTAACTTAGATTGATTAGGAATCATATTTCATGTTTAAGTCATTCTCTTAGTTTTAGAGATATGTATATCATTTATCGTGTTTTATTGAATGAAATTACATGTTATATGCCATATGATCTTGAAAATATGTTTGGTGCCTTAATACATAACTCTTGTTGATGTTGACACCACATTTTACATCCATATTGCTGTCTTAAGTATGCAGCCGACGGATCCCTCACTTTGGCCTAGACGGATCCCTCCCAAGGAGGAACCGTGGGATCCGTGCAACAGAATCAATTTTTCTTACTAATTTGAGTCTTATTTGCAGGAAATTATGCGTCATATACTTGTTTTCTAACCTTTGTTATGTAGATTTTCAATATACACTTGAAGACTTTGACACCCTCAACAAGGAGGAGTTTTCTTGTCAAAGCAAAACGTTGCAAACACGCTTGCAATACTTTCACATAGGAGTACATTACTACTTGACGTCCTCCTCACAAAGGAGCACTCGTCAAGGGGGAGCATTTTTCGTCATAGACGAAACCATTTGCAGACAAAATTGCAAAACACTCGTTTAAGTCTTCCTAATTACTTGACGCTCTCAACAAAGGGAAGCACCCGTCAAGGGGGAGCTAAGACGAGAATCCTTCTCTTCTCTTACTCTCTATCTTTCATATTTCTACTTTTCACATGTTTTATTTAAAAACAATGTGTTAGTTTCTTTTCGACGCTCTTTTGGTTTTGACAAAAAGGGGGAGAAGAGAGTAAAACTTCAATTCAAACTTTTACGAATTTTAGTTTTCGTTAAAATAATCTTATGTTTTTCATCAACAAAAAGGGGGAGTTTGTTAATACAAATAAAGCCATAAAAACGTTTATTTATATTTTACGATCTTCTAATGTTTTGTCGATAACAAACGTTAAATCATTTTAACGAAACAAATAAAATACTTAAATGGTTTGAGCCAATAGTTTACTAACACACTTACAAAACACTAAACAAGTAATAGTGTTTACATTTATAGAAATGCATATGTATAACAACTAGTGTTTACATAATGGGTATATATATATAAATACTTAGTATATATTATAATGGGTAATGTAATGGGTAAAAATCTTAGTACTTGACCCGTTGACTAGATACATTGAATGTAGTTGGGTAAAACCCAAAGTCCATGACCCATACCCATGGAGCATGATCCATAACCCACAACCTATTGCATGACATCATGCATGAAGTCATATTGGGTATTATCCATGGTCCATGACCCATGCCCATGATCCAATGTCTAGATACATTGTATCTATTTGGATACCCATGACCCAAGGTCCATGACCAATGATCCATGACCCATAACCCAAATAGGAGGAGCGTCTGGCGGATCCCCAGGAATACACAGGACGGATCCCTCAAGCAAGGGATCCGTGGGATCCGGGGAACAGTAGCTGATTTTTGTCTATAAATAGTGAGCCATTTTCTCATTATAACTCTCCCCTTTTACACATACTTTCTCCTAGTATTGTAAACTCTCTAACCTCATATCAAAAGGATCTTTCTATGTAGTTTTGTGTTTGTGTGATTCTCTAGGTTCCTCTTAAAGGCAATATCACCACCTCTTGAAGTCAAGCAAGCTCAAGTCCATGAGTTGCCAAGCTTCATCATCATGAAGACTACTGAAGTTCTCTTGTTGATAATTCTTTCTTCCTCCTTAGAAGTGTTGTGTTGAAGGCATAGGTGAAAGATGCCAAAAGGGTCAAGTCGAAGGCATTAGTGAAAGGTGCCGAAGGTCCGTGTCAAATGCACTAGTGAAAGGTGCCGAAGATCCGTGTTGAAGGCATTAGTGAAAGGTGTCGAAAGATCGTGTCAAAGGCATTAGTGAAAGGTACCAAGGGTGTACATTAGATATGGTGCATTGATGTACAAGATAGATTAGTTTGGGTCAAGGATAGTGATATCCTTTTGATATTGTAACAAGGAGGGAGTCTCTTTTGGGACAGTTCGTGTTGTGTAGTGTTAGGTAGTAGTTCCTCCTTTTTAATGGAACTCGGTATCTAGCCTTGTAGTAGGCGATGTTGTGATAGGTTTGGTTCTACCTCGTGGAAGAACCCGGTGTCTAGCCTTGTACCGGATAAAGAGTAGGCGACGTTGTGAAGGATTCTCTGCCAGAAGGAGTTTTGTGTTGTGTAGTGCTTACGAACTCTCGAGTAGGTGACTCGGGGAGTTGAGTAGGGCAAGGAAGGTGTCCTTGTAGCCGAACCACTATAAATACTCGCGTCATTGTTTTGTGTTTCTTACTCTTTATCTTTGCATTGTTTATTTATATGCTTATCTATCAACATCCAACATACACATTTAAATAGATTGACATAAGTCTATCTAAATAGTTTAAAACAAAGTTTTAATCGGTAAAACTATTCAACCCCCCTCTAGTTATCCACATCTCTCTTAGTATTGTAAACTCTCTAACCTCATATCCAAAGTATCTTTCTATGTAGTTTTGTGTTTATGTGATTCTCTAGGTTTCTCTTAATGGCGATATCACCACCTCTTGAAGTCGAGCAAGCTCAAGTCCATGAGTTGCAAGCTTGGTCATCATCAAGACTACAAAAGTTATCTTGTTGATAGTTCTTTCCTCCCTCCTTAGAAGTGTTGTGTTGAAGACATTAGTGAAAGGTGCCAAAGGGTCATGTCGAAGGCATTAGTGAAAGGTGCCAAAGGTCCGTGTCAAAGGCATTAGTGAAAGGTGCCGAAGGATCGTGTCAAAGGCATTAGTGAAAGGTGCCAAGGGTGTACATTCGATATGGTACATCGATGTATAAGATAGTTAGTTTGGGTTAAAGGATATTGATATCCTTTTTGTTGTTGTAATAAGGAGTGTGTCTCCTTTGGGGTAGTTGTGTATTGGTGTAGTGTTGGCTAGTAGTTTCTCCTTTGTAATTGAACTCGGTATCTAGCCTTGCACCAGATAAAGTGTAGGCGACGTTGTGATAGGTTTGGTTCTACCTCGTGGAAGAACCCGGTGTCTAGCCTTGTACCGGATAAAGAGTAGGCGACGCCAGAAGGCTTCTTCTCACATTAAGGAGCTTGTGTTGTGTAGTGCTTACGAACCTCGAGTGGGAAACTCGGGAGTGGAGTAGGCAAGGAAGGTGTCCTTGTAGCCGAACCACTATAAATACTCGCGTCGTGGTTTTGTGTTTCTTACTCTTTATCTTTGCATTACTTATTTATATGATTATCTATCAACATCCAATACACACATTAAATAAATTGACATAAGTCGATCTAAATAGTTTAAAATGAAGTTTTAATCGGTAAAACTATTCAACCCCTCCCCCCTCTAGTTTTCCACAATTGGTACCATAGTTTCTTTACCAAGTTTCTTAGAGTATATTGTACTTTAAAAACTTGATACGATCTGTGTATAATTGAAAACTACAAAGAAGACTTTCTAAAAACAAATACCATGTTTTAAGAACATTTTTGTTGGATGTTGATTGGATGACAACATAATTTTTTTCTTTGCATCTTATTTTGACTTACAAAATGCACTAATCTTTCTTGTCATTTTGTTTAGTTAAACTCATACTAAGCAAGCCATCAGAATTTCTTGGTAATAAGATATCCTTTTCAAAGAAGGTATCTTAACATACTACCAACTAGATCTCGAAGGAACCGGAGTTGTCCGTTAATATTTTTTGTCAAAAGTAAGGGACACTTAAAATAGCATTAGAGGTATGATTTTCTTAAAACTTATCTCTAAATAACATTAGCTAAGAATAAATATGCTTGCATAAGAAATTATGTAGTTATATTAATTTTTATTTTCTTATTTATAATATATGCTTTTGTGATATACGTGGCTTCATTAGAAAACCTTTGTGCATACGTGTTTTTCTTCCTTCTAAACCTAGGTATATAAATATGTGTTATGTTAACCTAAAATCAAATCTTTCTAAATAATAATAAAACAAAACACAAATCTCAAAAATTCCTCCTTCCCATAAATCTTCTTCCGATCGTTCCAACACCACCAAACCTCATTTTTCAAATCTTCCACTTTCAAAATACCTCTCATCCAAACTTCATTTTCCTCTTCATCTCACTTTGAAAAATCAAAACCAAGGAAGATTTCCATCATCATGATTTACATTACCTTCGTGATCATCATCATGAAACTCATCGCTCTCGTGTATCCCATGATCAAGTTTTCTCATGAGACATGTATTTTGTCTTGTTAATCTACATTTGTACCATATATCCAATCCTTTGTATTGCTCTTAGTGTTGAAATGAAATATTATTAATGTCTTAGTTTATTTCTCATTACGTGTTTGTCATATTTGTTTCTTTTCTTTTGCGCCTTTAAAACTTGACATGTTTTCAAAATCTACAATGCATGCTTAAGTAGTAAACATAGGCTAAAAACACATTCCTTCTTATAAACATAAAAGTTGCAAAAATCAATTTTACGTCAAGATCATTTTTCTGTCATACTACAGATCCACGGATCCCTAACTTTTAACTAGCCGGATCCTTTTTAAAAGGGAACCGGGAGAACCATAGACCTGGTGACAGAAACTCATGCAACATAAAAACCACTTGATGAAACTTACAATAAAAGGGAAAAACCCTACTATAATTATTAGAAAAAATTAAGGTAATTGTCATTGTTAATAAAAATAGAATAGCCAATAAAAACAAACATATCATTTCAAAGGATTGAACTAAGTTATCATCAATCAAAATTACTCTCATTACTCATTTTAACTTACTTTTGTAAATTATTCATTTCATGTTTATAGGTCTCATCATGACTCATGAGTATGAGTTCGATCATTAACTCACTTGTGTTTACATTCCTAATATTTCTTTTGAGCCTAACACACCGGCAATCATGTACGTGGGTTCAATAATCTCAAACTCATTGCTTCCATGAAGGACGTTTGTTGACTCACCTCTACTATACCAAGAAGGTATCAATACCTCATTCCGCACCATAGGACTAGAAGGTCTTCACGGAATTAACGAGAAAATTTGTCCGCGGTTTGTTTTGGAATTCTTCCGTCAAGTTGAACTCGTTCATAACGAGGATCGCTCTCTATCACTATGGTTTTGAATCAAAAACCAAAAGTTTATCTTAACTCTTGGACAATTTTCTCACATTCTCCGAATTCCAAATCATGGAGAATGTGCCTTCACTGAAGATTGGTCTCTTGATTATCTCTTTAACTACCCTGAAACAAACAGTCCATATTGTTTACACATACCTTCTCCTCAAGAATTAACTCGCATTTTATGCACTCCTCAATGCAATTATACAAATCCAAACATAATCCTTACACGTGATATCCGAGATGATCTCAAACCTCTCGCAGTCATTCTACGTGAAAATGTTTGGAGTCTTAGAGGAAACCGTGAGATACTTCCTGCTTGTTGTGCTCACATGATGTACTGTCTCCTAACTCAACAACCATACAATCTCGCCTACTTCTTCGCAAGACGAATTTTAAATGTCCAAGGTAGCAAGAACAAACTTATTCCATACAGAATGTTCTTAACACACCTTTATCATCATATCATGTACTTTCATCCTCAATTTCAAAGTCCTTTATACATACTTGTGAACAAAATGATGGAACCTTTGAGCACATCTCACATTACGTCATTCTTCATTCCAAATTCCTCAAACACTCACCACCCATTCGACGATCCATCAAACGAAAATGCAAGAGAAACCTAGTCTTTTCTCCAATTAGAATCAATCCTTAGGACTCATCTTCTACCTTGTAACATGATCATTCCTATGAAATAAAACGTTTATTGATCATTTGGTATCTTGCTTATATATGTGTTTTTGGAAATAATTAGGTGTTGTAATTAGACATCTAGAACAAAATAGAACACGTTCACTGTTGAGTATTCTATCTCAGATGATCGGATGCCTGACTTTCAACTAGTCGGATTCATTGAGTAAGGGAACCGTAGGATCCGGGCAAACAAAAGTAGACTTACAAACTTCCTCACTTCAATCCATTCTTCCAGACCTTATCATACTAGCTAAACATAATACTTTAGGATCACTTAAGTCTTCCTCAAGCTCGAGAGGTCTCACACTCACCCTAGCTAACTTAGGGTCTCACTCACTCACCATACTAGCTAACTTAGATCACATTAAAGGTGTTTTCTAATTTTTTAAGTTACCATCTGATCTATAGATTTACTTCACTCACTCTCACAACTCTTAGTGTCATCCTTGATCACCCATTGGTGCTCTCACCATAAAAGACAATCATTCCCTCACTCATTTCACTTGATCTCCAATGCTCACAATGCTCACACATTGTTCCTCACATAATTTGATATTTCTCTCAATTTTAGCAAATTGATTTTAGTCATTCTTACCTCAAAATAGGCCAAAAACTAGTTTTTCATTTCTTATGATTTTTTAAGGAATTTTCTAATTTTTTTTAAGTTACCATCTGATCTATAGGATCATTTGACTTCACTTGACACTCTCACAACTCTTAGTGTCATCCTTGATCACCCATTGGTGCTCATAAAGCCTCATTTCCTTCCATAAAAGACAATCATTAGCTATCCTCACTCATTTCACTTGATCTTTAAGTCTCATATCATTTAAGAAACCTAAGAAGACTGAAAACACTCAAGATGTGTAGGTATTAGACCTTACAAGACATCATTTTCTTTTTCTTTGACCTTTGATAGCCGGATCCGTCTAGGCTACGGATCCCTCATTTGAGGGAACCGTGGGAACCGGCTGCACAGACCAAGCTAATCTTAGCTAAAACAATCATTTCAAGCCTTCCTTGCTAACTTGAACACTCCACCTTGTCTTAATTAACTTCCTTGATCTTTGCAACTCTGTAGTTGATTCTTGTGCATGCAAATAATTTCTGTAGTTGATTCTTGTGCATGCAAATCATTGCAAATTAAAGGATTTTAGTGGCTTAAGCTTTAAATTCACTTACCAATTCCCTCCCTTTATAAACCTCTTTGTTAGTACTTCTAAGTCACCATTCATAACCTCATTCTCAGCAACTAAAAAGCTTTTATCTCACTATCCATTTGTTATTTCATCATGAGGAAAGCTCCAAGTGCTAACTCATCCACCAAAGGACCTCCTAAGAAAATTGCTCGGGTTGTCTACGAAATCTCTTCAACCGAATCATCACCCGTTAAAACCGCAAACGCTAGAATTCCCTTTCAACCAACTCAATCAATCAAACCAATCCCCAAAAGGATTGTTCCCACAAAACTACCCTTGCCAAACACTACTATACCTCCTAAACCAAACACCCCTATTTCCACTAAACCATCACCTCTAGTACCTAGAGCTATCTATTTCACCACTCCAATCTCATCGCCACACCTCTACAACTTAGAGGACTTGCCTTCTAGGCCATCTCATCCACCCCTATTGCCAACATTTTCTTCAATTGAGAAAATAGCGCAACAACAAAACTTTGATGTTGAAACAACACTAGCACCCGTATCCTTTTCTCTATCACCCTCAAATAGTCCATTTTGGATTATGAGGAATCAACAAAATCAACAACCGGATCACATGGAAGTTGATACCTCTCTACCACCATCCTCAACACATATTCCACCACCTTCATCCTTAGTTGAACCACCTCCAACTTCATCAAACATACCACCATAAATCCCTCCTTCTTTTGTGGAACCTCCATCCAATCTTCCATCTCAAACCACTCCATTCCTACCACCACCATTTCCTAGTCATAACAAAGATTGTTATCATTGTCAACATTTTGAAAGTTTAGTACATGAAGTACGTGACGTACTACGTTTCATGTTTTATCACATCCTTGAACGTTTCGATGAGGTCAACAAACCTAAACATCCTTAAGATCAGGAGTTCAAGTGGTGTTCTATTCTTAAGTTTAAACTTAGATGTGTTAGGAATCATACTTCATGTTCGGATCATTTTCTTAGTTTTAGATTTATGTACATCATTTCTCTCGTTTTATTGAATGATATTACATGTTGTATGCTATGTGATTATGAAAATATTTTTGGTGCCTTAATACATATCTTATCTTGATGTTAACCTCACATTTTACATCCACATTGTTGTCATGAGAATACAGATACATGGATCTGTGACTTTTAGCTAGACGGATCCCTTCCATGAAGAAACCGTGAGATCCGTGCAACAAAAACATATTTTTTCTAATTTAAGTCTCATTCGTAGGAAATTATGCATAATATACTTACTTTCTAACCCTTGTTTTGTATATTGTCAAAATACACATTAAGACTTTGACACCCACAACAAGGGGGAGCTTTTCGTCAAAGCAAAACTATTGCAAAAACGCTTGCAATACTTTCACTTAGGATTTATTTACTTGACTCCCTCAGAAAGGGGATCACCTGTCAAGGGGGAGGATGTTCGTCAAAAAACGAAACCATTTGTAAACATAATTGCAAAACACTCGCTTAGTCTTCCTAATTACTTGACGCCCTCGACAAAGGGAAGCACCCGTCAAGGGGGAGCTAAGACGAGAATTCTTCTCTTCTCTTACTCTCTATTTTTCATATTATTACTTTTCACACATTTTTCTGAAAACAATGTGTTAGTTTCTTTTAAACGCTCTTTTTGTTTCGACAAGAAGGGGGAGAAGAGAGTAAAAAACTCCAATTCAAACTTTTACAAATTTAAGTTTTTCCTTAAAATAATCTTATGTTTTGTCATCAACAAAAAGGGGGAGATTGTTAATACAAATAAGCCGTAAAAACGTTTTATATTTTATGATCTTCTAATGTTTTGTCGATAACAAACGTAAAATCATTTTAACGCAACAAATAAAATACGTAAATGGTTTGAGCCAATATTTTACTAACACACTTACATTTTCATATAAAAAACTAAACAAGTAATAGTGTTTACATCTTATAGAAATATATATGTATAACAACAAGTGTTTACATAATATGGAAATGTGTATATATTGTAATGGGTAATGCAATGAGTAAATATCTTAGTACTTGACCCATTGACTAGATACATTGAACATTGTTGGGTAAAACCTAAAGTCCATGACCCATACCCATGGAGCTTGATCCATAACCCATGACCCATTGCATGACATCATGCATGAAGTCATGTTGGGTATTATCCATGATCCATAACCCAAGACCCAAGACCCATGACCCAATGTCTAAATACATTGCATCTTGTATAACCCATGGTTCATAACCCATAACCAATAACCTGGCTTGCAACCCAAAATCCGGACTTAAGTCGACCACCGCGGATCCCTTGATTACTAGCGGATCCTCTAGGAGGAACTGTGGGAACCGGGAACAGAGAGAAAATTACCTATAAATAGTGAGCCATTTCAATCTTGCAACTCATCCCTTTTACACATACTCTCTCTTAGTATTGTAAACTCTCTAACCTCATAATCAAAGGATCTTTCTATGTAGTTTTGTGTTTGTGTGATTCTCTAGGTTCCTCTTAAAGGAAAGATCACCACCTCTTGAAGTCGAGAAAGCTCAAGTCCATGAGTTGCCAAGCTTCTTCATCATCAAGACCACAAAAGTTATCTTGTTGATAGTTCTTTCCTCCCTCCTTAGAAGTATTGTGTTGAAGGCATTAGTGAAAGGTGCCAAAGGGTCATGTCGAAGGCATTAGTGAAAGGTGCCAAAGGTCCATGTCAAAGGCATTAGTGAAAGGTGCCGAAGGATCGTGTCAAAGGCATTTGTAAAAGGTGCCAAGGGTGTACATTCGATATGGTGCAACGATGTACAAGATAGTTAGTTTGGGTTAAAGTATATTGATATCCTTTTTGTTGTTGTAATAAGGAGTGTGTCGCTTTTGGGGTAGTTGTGTATTGGTGTAGTGTTGGGTAGCAGTTCCTCCTTTGTAATGGAACTCGATATCTAGCCTTGTACCGGATAAAGTGTAGGCGACGTTATGATAGGTTTGGTTCTACCTCGTGGAAGAACCCGTGTCAGCCTTGTACCGGATAAAGTGTAGGCGACGCCAGAAGGCTTCTCCGCCACATTAAGGAGCTTGTGTTGTGTAGTGCTTACGAACTCTCGAGTGGGGAACTCGGGGAGTGGAGTAGGGCAAGGAAGGTGTCCTTGTAGCCGAACCACTATAAATACTCATGTTGTGGTTTTATGTTTCTTACTCTATATCTTTGCATTATTTATTTGTATGCTTATCTATCAACATCCAACACACACATTTAATATATTGACATAAGTCGATCTAAATAGTTTAAAATGAAGTTTTAATCGGTAAAACTATTCAACCCCCCCCCCTCTAGTTTTCCACAACTTGTAAAAGTCATAGTCAATTGGTAAAATGACATTCTTGTAATAAAACGCTTAAGCCCGATTTCAGGGTGTTATACATATCACTTTTACAATTCTGGAGACAAAAACCATAGCACGGGTGCTAGCTACCATGCATGAAAGTATAGCATTTCTAACCTCCTATCTCAGTGGATCAAGCATCCCAACCTATATGTAAAACGACCATGAGCAGCTCTAAATGAATTAGTGTACTAAACACTAATATAGAAAATGACCAATTTAATTTGTAGAAAACTAGAAAGGGGGTTAAATAGTTTTACCAATTAAAAGTACATTTTAAAATATTTAGATTCACTTATGTCAATCCATTTTGAAGTATTGATATTGATAGATAGATGTATGAGAATATTAAGTTCGAAGTAAGGTAAACAAAGATTAAACCGTTGACACAAGTATTTAAAGTGGTTCAGCTACAAGGTCACCTTCCTTGCCCTACTCCACTCCCCGAGTACCCAACTCGAGAGTTTGTAAACACCACACCCACAAGCTCCTTATCTTGGCCGAGAAGCCTTCACAACACCGCTCACACTTTATCTAGTACAAAGCTAAAAACCGAGTTCTAACACCGGTAGAACCAACCCATCGTCACTTACACTTTTTTCGGTACAAAGCTAAATATCGAGTTCCTTTGTAATGGAGGAACCATAAACCAACTACACCAAATAACACATCACATCTATAACAGACTAAGAAGAATCAACTACAATAGTCACTTCAGTGATCTTTTGATAATGACAATGTCTTGCAACACATGTTTTCGAGCTTGCAAGTCTTATATGCAAAGTGTCTTGATCTCGTCTTTAAGAGGAACCTAGAGAATCACTAAAGAGAAAGCTAAATGGATGATCCTTAGATCCGAGGTTAGAGAGGTAAGAATATAAAGAAAATATATATACTAAAAAGGGTGATGTGAAATGGAGAAATGACTCACTATATAAAGGCCAAAAAGCTCTCTGACCCGCCAGATCCTTCCCAAAAGGGATCTGGTATACTGGTTTAACCAATCCGGATTTTGGGTTACAATTCCAGGTTTTGGGTCATGAGTTATGGACTATGGTTCATGGGTACCCAACATGATGTCATGTATGATGTAATGCATATATTGGGTCATGGGTTATGGACTTTGGGTCATGGGTCATGGATCATTGACTTTGGGTCATGGGTACCCAACATGATGTCATGCATGATGCAAAGATCATGGGCCATGGGTTATGGGCCATGAATTTTGGGTTATGGATCATGGATAACCCATTCTATTTACTTACATATTGATTTAACTAGTTTAACTTGAATAAGTATTTTATAAAAATATAAGTAACAAGTGTTACTTATAAGTGTTTTATAAAATTGGTTTTAACTTATAAGTAACAAGTGTTACTTATAAGTGTTTTATTTGTTTATTGAAATGAGTTAGAAAACTATTGGCTCTAAAACTTATGTATTTTATTTATCTTGTTAAAATGATTTTACGATTGTTATTAACAAAACATAAAAAGATCGTAAGATATAAATAAATATTTTTACGATTTATTTGTATTAACATAATTTTCAAAATAAAGCATTATTAATTACTTTTTTTCCCTTCAGAATAGTGCTTTGTGTTTATGTTTTTGTTTTGTATAAATAAATGATGGCTTTTTAATTAACAATCAAATATTAGAAGGTTGTTTAATTAGCAATCACATCGAAAACTTCATATTTCTGCTATCATTTTTCATTCAGATAAAACACTACTCTAAAAGCACAAACTATAATACATATAAAATTGTTTTGAAAGAAAGCGTATCTACCCAGTAAATGTAAGATCATTCTCATTAGGGGTGAGCAAACGGACCGGACCGACCGACAAAACCGAACGGACCCAACCAAAACCGACTGGACCGAAGGGCCGGCGGTCCGGTCTCGGTCTACCGTTTTTGACAAATTCGGTCTTGGTCTCTGTCCGGTCTGGTACGGACCACAAACCAAAAATTTAGCCTTTTTGTATCGAACCGACCGACGGACCAACCGAGACCGGCCGGACCGGACCAACCACATTCGGTCTTGGTCTCGGTCTAGGGTTTTTGCCGGATTCGGTCTCGGTCCGATCCGGTTTTTCTCATCCGTCCGATTTTCACTGATAAGAAACCCTAATTTCATCATGTAAGGAAATATTTTGATGACTGCAGCTCAAATCGTTGATGTTATATTTTGATTCATGATGAAGAGCCGATTCGTGGCAACAAACCAACCCCCACCCTACAAGTTAAATAATTGTATGAGAAACAAGACACTTATGAGTAATTGGGCCCATTTTTCCTGCTTAAGTGTCTCGCAGATCCGATTAGTCGATTTACAACCCTTTGGGTCCATACTCCATGTAAAACACATGTCGACAATTGTCATGCTATTTATCATTTTTGTTTTGTTATTTTGTACATATCAAATTTAATTTTTCCAGAGGTTTAAGGCTAATATAAACTCTAGGATTGGATAGAAAAAATGCCAGCCTTCATAAAGTCAATCGACACTAAGCATCTTCTAACTGTTGGTATCGAAGGACCTTATGGTCCTAAAAGAAAGACTAGAAATCCATAATTTTGGGCTGTTGATATGGCCATATGGGACTGAATTTTATTCAAAACTTTGCTCCCCCAACCATTGATTTGCCTCAGTTCATATTTACCATGTGTCTATACAGATAAGAATTAAGAAATTATTTCTATTAATTTGTTGTTCCATGTAAACTAATTGGATCATATCATGTGTGTGTAAGAGAGAGAAATAGAAAGATAGTAGGGAGCAACATGTTCAAGGTCACCAGAAGCTTGAGCTTGAATCATATGCTCAATTCCCTGCGACTATACCTTCATGAAAAGGTCAACTTCGACTATACC
Source organism: Chrysanthemum lavandulifolium (assembly GCA_022545495.1). Classification (NCBI taxonomy): domain Eukaryota; kingdom Viridiplantae; phylum Streptophyta; class Magnoliopsida; order Asterales; family Asteraceae; genus Chrysanthemum; species Chrysanthemum lavandulifolium. The sequence goes on along the minus strand of JAHFWF010000161.1, from coordinate 39,301 downwards.
TTCATGAAAAGGTCAACTTCGTTCCGAAATGTTCTCTCTTCTCTCTTGTTTATCAAGCGCCATACACAATCCTAAAACATATTAGTTATTTGTGACATGTTATGAGAAATATATTTAAATGCAAAATGGTAAGCCAATGAAAGAAAGGTCACTTAAACCGAAGCCAAATAATCAAACATCAAGTATAAACAGATTATTCGCTATTACACATAAAAAAATGAATCTAAAACCCACAAGTTATATCACAAACACATAATCAATCAAAACATATAAAACCGAAAAATATGCAACCTTTTGAAAGTCTTCTATCGGATTTAGTTAACTTTTCCTCTAAATCAGTTCATATTTTTTCGTATTATGTTCATGTCTTTGTTACAGCAACATGAATCCTTGCTATGAGTAGTTTTTTACTAAAAACTGTTGGGATTTTATAATCATGTTAACCATTTAACACTACGAGTACACAGCGGAATATGGATCTAGTTTAAGCAATCAAGTTAACACGTATATTAAAAAAGGGAAGTATAAAAAGAAACAATAAAACTAACCCTCGTAGTCACCCGCAAGTTATCAACAAGAAACCAAGTAATCAACGCGATTACCTCTACGAGTGCTCACACAAACACGTAGCCTGAATACGCCCGATATGCTAGTCGTGTCACGTTTACCAAACAACCCTTGGATAAGCTCTAAACCCTCGAACCAAACTAAAAAAAACAGCCCTTAGTATGTCTGAGATGAAACAAATATGAGAACCAAACAACACCCTTGTTGTCCGAGATATAAAACAAGCCCGAGAACCAAGTTTACCCTTTGTCCGATATCGGATAAAGGGATAACGATTGGTTTCCTTTTCTGCCCATGTAACAAGCAAACAAATACCCTTCTTGGCAGCTTCTAATCGACCAGGATATACAAAGAAAAAACAACAACAAACCCTTGAACAATATTGGATCGATTGGATGCAATTAGGGTTTCAACGAATAAATCCTAATCGGATAATAATTATGATCGGATTTAGCAACCAAAGTGGTGATGGATCGCTTGTATTTGCCGTAAAGTGATGATAATGTTGTGTGTGTAATAGCTAGGTATGGGTATATTTATAGCCTTGAAGCCCTACCTTGTATGGGCTTAAACTTGTGCTCCAAGCTAAACCTACATACCATATTACATTCATACTTCTCCTAGCCCAATTCAAATCCAAACGCCTCTATTGGAGCCGCAATGGTTTGGCATTTAAATACAATCGGGTCTAGTTTTAATGGGTCAAAGTTCGGGCCAAGTCGAGCTCTAAACGTATAACGTATTCTCGTGTTTCACGTGTGTGCCCCCAATATGCTCACACACCTTTAGCGTAGTTGGCTAATCTAATTCTCATTCCAACAGCTCCCACTTGGGAGTTAGAGTAGCAGATAGCACAAATACCAATGACAGAAACGTCTAGCAACGCTCTCACTCGCTATTTAACTAAAGGTGTCTGAGATATAGTTTTAGAAATCTTTCTCAGTAGCATGGTTATTTATGTCTTGCTTTTATCATCCTTTGTTGAAGATACCGTTAAACCATGGATATGGATCCTAAATCATTCCATATAGTTTAACCATTTAGATTCTCGTTATAGAATTTTAATTAGATATACCAAATGTAATCAAGAATCATTTTGCATTACCCTTTGGGTTCGGCCAAACAATTATCTGGTTAATTCTGGAGAGGGCCCACGGTATCTTTCTGCACATATCAAGTGGAGTAACAAATCCTTTATTGACTACAAGTGTTGTGGATGCTGCTTTACATCACTCCTAAATATAGCTTTAATAACTACCTTATTCAAGATAGCGTTTATCTTATACTTACAAAAGTGATATCCACACATAACAGAATTTGCTTGTATCTCAAGTCTAAAACCGACTAAACAAACCATTTCAACATTTTACGCATGTCAAGGATCCAAAAGTAAATGTTTGAAAGTTAATGGTATCTAATATGCATCCCTTGTGAATACATATGAGTTTGGCCGGAGCAATCTACATTCTCATAGAATATAACCAACACTCACATTTGCCTTACATAACAATATTCTCATATTGTTAACTGACAATAGACATATTTAGAATGATAAATCATTTCATGGATTAAACATACAAATATGGAATAACAGATTATATGAATGAAATAACAAATACCTTGTATCTTTATTTATCAGAAAGTAAAACTGTCTTACAATTCCAAATTATCCAAATACTAATTACACACAGATTTACATGAGACTACTAGCTGGTATCAAACCAATACCCCTAGTCAATTTAGAATGCTTAGGATACGCTAAAGCCTTCGTAAATGGATCAACTAGGTTGTCATCTGTGTGAACTTTTGATATCTTCACGTCACCCATTTCAATGGTCTCTCGAAGATAATGAACTTTTGCACGGTAATATCTAGCACCCTTGGTGATTCCACTTTCATTAGCTATAGTAATGGCTCCTATATTATCACAATACATATTTATGGGTTCTTCAATTGTGGGAATAATGCCAAGCCTAGAAATGAATTTACAATCCATACAAATCTTTAGATGCATCATAAGCAATTATATACTCACCAGAGATGAAGTTGCGTAAATACTTTGCTTTGTGCTTTTCCATCAACAACACCTCCATTTAAAACAAATACATATCCAATTCGAGATTTTAAGTCATCAAGATCCGTAAGATATCCAACATCGAGTAGCAAGAAACCCTAAGCTCTCGCTTCCTATCACCTCCATAAACCGTAAACGATCCTTAGTATTGCAAATACTTAAGAATATTCTTAAAGAGTCCGTTGAAGTTCACCGGATTCTTTTGAAATCGACTTGTCATTATCTCGAGCGAACACAACATCGTGATTTAGTACATCTCACAACATACATAATAGATCCTATAGTCAAGCATAAGGAACTCTTTTCATGCGCTCTTTATCGCCAGTGTCTCAAAGACCTTGTGACTTACACAACTTAGACTCTTCTTGCATCGGGATAGTTCCTCGCTTGAATTCTCCATGTATAATCTTTTCAAGATTTTCTCAATGTAAGCACTTTGACATAAACCAATTAATCGTTTAGATCTATCTTTGTAAATCTTGATTCCAAGAATATATGCAACTTCTCCTAGATCTTTCATGGCAAAACATTTTCCAAGATAGGATTTTATATCTTGTAACATTGGAATGTTGTTTCCCATGAGCAATATGTCATCAACATATAGAATTAGGAAAGTTGCATAACTCCCACTAGCTTTCTGATATACACATGGCTCATCTTGATTTTGAGTGAAACCGAATTTCTTAATCTCATCATCAAAATGTTTATTCCATTGCCTAGATGCTTGCTTAAGTCCATAAATTGAACGCTTGAGCTTGCATACTCGGTTATGATATTTAGGACTAACAAAACCCCTGGGTTGCTCCATATAGACTTCTTCAGAAAGATGTCCATTAAGGAAGGTAGTTTTGACATCCATTTGCCAAATCTCATAATCATAGAACGCAACTATGGCTATGAGAACCCTTATAGCTCTAATGTTTGCAACAGGAGAATAGATCTCTTCATAATCAATCCCGTAGGTTTGAGTGAAGCCCTTTGCTGCGAGATGAGCTTTAAAGGTGTGTACTGCACCATCCATGTCAGTCTTCTTTTTGATTAGCCACTTGCTACCATATGTTTTACAGTTAAGGGGAAGCTTAACTAATTCCCAGACTTCATTGTCTTTCATGGATTACATTTCCACATTCATCGCAAAAAGCCATTTCTTGGATTCGTGATCTAGTAATGCAGCTTTTATAGTTATTGGGTTCACCAAGATCCCATAACTCATGTTCCTCAAAGATCGATTTATAAGCACATTCGATCCGGAGCACGGCGTGTCCTAACGAACTTATTTAATTGAATGATATCACTTTGAGGTTCATCAATTTCTTGATCATCCTCATCATGATGTAAGCTAGTGCTCTACAGAAGGATTATCTTCATCTTGAATAATTTCAAGATCTTCTAGACTCCCACTTGCTTCTTGATCCAAGAGATTATTCTCAAAGAACTCAGCATTTCGAGCAACAATAACTTTGTTCTCTGATGGAAGATAGAAAGAATATACCGTTGTTTTCTTTGGGTATCCTACGAGGATACACTTAATAGATCTGGGTTCAAGTTTGTCAGGTTTGGTAAGTGTATCACGCTCAACAAGTGCCTCACAACCCCAGAATTTTAAGTAAGATAGCTTAGGGCTTGCCCATGCCATACCTCGTATGGTGTCAACCTTCTTAGTTGGAACCATTGAGAATGCGTGTATCAGACTCAAGAGCATAATCCTAAAAGGAATTTGGAAGAGTAGTTTGACTCATCATAGAACGAACCATGTCTAGTAGTGTTCGATTTCTCCTCTCAGACACACCATTATGTTGTGGAGTGTAAGGAGGAGTGCGATGGGCAATAATCCCATGCTCCTTAATATGATCCAAAAACTCTTGACTCATATATTCACCTCCACGATCAGAACGTAGTGACTTAATGGTCTTCCCGAGATGGTTTTCTAATTCCTTTTGAAACGCCTTAATTGTTTCAAACACTTCATGTTTATGTTTCAACAAGTAAACATAACCATACCGACTAAATTCGTCAGTAAAAGTGACGAAGTAACTTGCTCCTTGTCTTGACATAGTTCTAAATGGACCACATACATCAGTTTGTATTAGTCCAAGTAGATCATTAGCCCTTTTCACTTGACGTGAATAGGGTTTCCTTGCCATCTTACTAGACATGCATGAAGCACACTTTTCAAATGACTTAATGTCAGTTGAGTTGAGAAGTCCATCATGTTGCAACTTTTCCATGCTTTATTGCTAATGTGTCCAAGACGATACACAAGAGAGTAGAGTCCAAGGCGTAATTGGCTCTTTATTGCTAACAACAAACATAGAACTACTATTGGTATTAGAACAAGACATATCAATTTCATAAATACCATCCCGTAGGATAGCAATAAAATAAACAACGTTATTTCTACAAACTGAAATTGCAATATTCGATTCAAAATGATTAACAAAACCATCGTCATACAAACAAGAAACTGAAATAATTCCTCTAGTAATAGAGGGAGAATAATGACAATTGTTCAAAACAACTACTAATCCACTAGGGAGACATAAATGAAAAACACCAATAGCTTCAACTCCTGCCCGTTGACCATTGCCCACATACAGACTTAAAGCTCCCGGCTCACCTTCACTTCCTACTTCCCTGATACCATGAGTAGTATTACAGATGTGAGTACCACAACCGAGTCATAAAACCAAAAAGTACTAGGAAAAGAATAGAGTTCTATAGTGAAAATACCTGAAGAGCTAGCTGCTAGAGACAACTTCTTTTTTTCATCAACTCGACGAGATACACGGGACAATTCCTTCTCCAATGACCTACTTCACCACATTGGTGGCAGGTCACGTTCTTAGCAGGATTATCCTTCTTGGGTGGTGGAGGAATCTTAGGCTTGGAAGCATAAGGTGGTTTATGCTCAGGAGCATAAGCCAGCTTGTACTTGCCCTTCCCTTGATTCCTTTTTGTAGCCTTAAACTATTTTTTCCCATGGTTGTCCTGGACCTTTCCCTCAAGTATATTATGAAGTGCAGGTTCAGAATCTTTCTTTGGTAGCGTCTGCTCATGTTGTTTAAGCATAGCATGTAACTCATTTACAGTCTTCCCCATGCTGTGCATATTAAAGTTCTGCACAAACGTAACGTACTCTTTAGAAAGACCAATTAAGATCAAACTAACTTCATAGTTCAGAGTAACGGGGTGACCGAGACGTTCCAAGTTGTCAATATAGCTCTTCATCTTGAGAACATATGAGCTAACTGATTGACCTTCTTCTTGCTTGCATGCGTGAAATTCTCTCGCGGTTTGAAGAAGTTCTTGTTCTGCCTGTTGGGCAAACATTGACTTCAGCTCCTGTAGCATGTCATAAGCACCAAGATGAGTTAGATTTCATTGGATTTCTAACTCCATGGTCATGAGCATGAAGGCAACAATGTCCTTAGACCCCTAGACCCAACCAGTGTGAGCTGCAAGAGTCTCGGGAGGGACTTGGTGACCCGGAGATGCAACAGGTGCAGCAGGAATGGATGTTCCAAACAGTTTTCCTTATCTTCAGCTGACAGGATAATGCGAAGCTGGGAATACGAGTCAATGAAGTTAGGTCCAGTGAGTTTTTGTTTCTCAAAGAAACTCTCGAGTACCGAATTGTTTCCGACTGAGGTAGTCATCTACAATTTAGAAAAGTTCAAATAATTAGTATTTTCGATAATTAACTTTTAAAAGAATTAACTACCCAATTAATTACTAATAAGAGTAAGATCTAACTTGACCTCCCATTTATTACCAAAGATCCGACCAATATATAAACAAGTAGGGCAAGAGGTGTTTAATGAGCGCTAATTGCATAAGCAACTCTTAGACTTATGAGACTGATCAAGGCATTAGTAAACAAGTAATAATGTCAAGAGCATGTTTTGTCTCATCTTATGCCTCGGGTCCAAGGTCTGACCAAGCATACTCGAAATAAGTTGACCAAGTAAGAACATGCAAATATCACCAAAAGTCTGACTACTGTGCAAAATTCGCCATGGGTTGGAATGGCCCTAAGGTCTAACCAAATAGGTCAAGCCAAATGTACGTGTTCTTATTTGGTTGGCATAGACTTAAAATTTTCACATAGGGTATACACATAAATGTGGTAAAATCGTGTACAAAGAAGCATGCAAAACAACTTTGTAACACTTATTTTAAAAACTTTTAGTAATGACACTGTAGTGATCATCATGGTTCACGGTAGCTCCAATCGAACTCGCAGGGAGGCGGAGGACCAGGTCAGCGTGAGGCAATAACCAGAAATCCTTTAGGTGTGACTGTGCGCACCTCCTTAAACCCCCTTTATAGTTTGTTCTAGCGGTGAGCCGTACATCCCAAGTGAACATAGCGCCCAAATTTTTTTTTTTTATTTTTTTTTTTTTTTTTAAAAAACTTGTTTCAATATTTTAGGTCACTTAATTTTACAAAAACAATTTTCCACGAATCAAATAGCAGGTCAAAATGAGTATGGTATTTAGGCGTGTAAATTAAAACCATTATTAATGTCATGGTTTCGATATGTATTATTCCATATTGCATGCAATTAGGTGTGTAAAACATGTAACAATTATGCACATAAGGAATCACAAACATATAAACAAGACATTAATAAATACATATTAATCTGAGTTCTCTCGCGAGCCTTCCTTAAAAAGAGAACCATAAGACCGTCACTAGGTGCAATATTTAGATCGCCTCATACATCACAAAAAGCAATTTAGTGGGTCTTATAGCCGGAATATACACATAAAATTAATTGTGGCAAACTAATTAACCTTTAATTATGCAATTTTATGTATCTAATTAACAATTAATTCAATTAGTTTGTGTCTAGGTATTTGTTATTAATTATTGACAAGTATTCCATAATAATTGTCAAAACAAAAAAAATAAAACAAATAACTAATTAGATTTCATGCAGCCTTTTCGCGTGTTTATTAGAATGTGTAACCCATAATCACAAAACGACCTGGCTCTGATACCACTGTTGGGATTTTATAATAAACAAAGGAAGTATAAAAGGAAACAAGAAAATTAACCCTCGTAGTCACTCGCAAGTTATCAAGAAGAAACCAAGTAATCAACGCGATTACCTCTACGAGTGCTCACACAAACACGTAACCCGAATAAGGCCGATATGCTAGTCGTGTCACGTTTACCAAAAAAATCCTTGTATAAGTTCTAAACCCTCAAACCAAACTGAAAACAAACAGCCCTTAGTATGTCCTAGATCAAACAAATCTGAGAACCAAACAACACCCTTGTTGTCCGAGATATAAAACAAGCCCGAGAAGCAAGTTTACCCTTTTTCCGATATTGGATAAAGGGATACCGATTGGTTTCCTTTTCTGCCCGTGTAAACAACGAACAAACACCCTTCTTGGCAGCTTCTAATCGACCAGGATATACCAAGAAACAACAACAAACCCTTAAACAATATTGGATCGATTGGATGCAATTAGGGTTTCCAACGAACAAACCCTAATTAGATAATAATTCCGATCGGATTAAGCAACTAAAGTGGTGATGGATCGGTTGTATTTTCTATAAAAGTGATGATAATGTCGTTTGGGTAATAGCTAGGGTATGGGTATATTTATATCCTTGAAGCCCTATGGGCTTATACTTGTGCTCCAAGCTAAACCTACATATCATATTACATTCACTTCTCCTAGCCCAATTCAAATCCAAACGCCCCTCTATTGGAACCGACAATGGGCTTGGCATTTGAATACAATCGGGTTTAGTTTTAACGGGTCAAAGTTCGGGTCAAGTCGAGCTCTAAACGTATAACGTATTCTCGTGTTTCATGTGTGTGCCCCCAATAGGCTCACACACCTTTAGCGTAGTTGGCTAATCCATGAAAATCTCATTCCAACAAACACAACTTACAAACAATTACAATAATTTGCAAAGATAATTTAAGAAACATTGGTGATAAATCAAGAGATGGCCCATTAAACGAGTACAAAATAATTGACAGATAAAATCAAGAGTTGAACATTATGTATGATATATGGTTAAAAATATTAGAATGTGTATCTTCGATACAAAAAATGATGAATCTTTTGGAGTTCTATACTAATACTTATGTTCATTTTACTAAAGCATACTGAGTGTTCGAACTTAAAGATTAATTTAATATCAAATGTGATACGTCAAGCGAGTTTGACTTTAAAAAAAATCTTATATTTCCGCCAAATTCTACGAACAAAGTGTATTGATTTGGATGTTCACAAATTTGTTTGATATATGGTTAGAAAGCTAAGGATGAATATTTTTTTAATGCAAAAAACAATTAATCATTTGAAGTTTTACACAAATATGTATGCTTATTTCATGACATCATGTTGAGTGTTCGAACTTACATATTAATTTTATATCACATGTGATACATCAAGCGGGTTTGACTATCCAAAAAAAAATTCTTTCTATTTTTTCAACTTATATGAATAAACTGTATTAAATTTGAGATTCAAAAAGTATGTGTAATAAATTGTTTGAAAGGTAAGGATGTGTATTTTCAGTGCAAAAAACGATGAATCATTTGAATTTCTACACAAATATTTATACTTGTTTTACAAAAGCATAGTGTTACACATTTGATATCTTTCGAACTTACATATTAATGTTATATCACATGTGATACATCAGGTAAAATGCTGCATCGAGAAAAACCAAAAACTAACAAAAAAAGCCAAAAAGAAAAATAATTGTCGCAAGTATATGAAAGTGCCATCCATTAAAAAATAATCAAATGCTCGTCACGATAGTTTAATTTATGTAGGTTAACAGTTTACGGTTCTTGAAATATGTAATTTTTTAAAAAAGATAAGTAAAAGTGGGTTTTAGTATAATATCAATTCATTCTCTCCTAGTTGCTAATATGTGTCCCTCAATATTCAGAAAAAATTACAATCCATAATTGAACTTTTCTCAATCTAAGTTTTGTTTCTAATTAAGGGCAAAATGCACAAAAATATAATCAACTTATTATTTTTGTTTTATTGTGTAACCATTTTTTTTATTGTATACATTATATTTTTGAATTATGTCAATTATATGTATTTTATGACATTTTTACTCTTCTCATTTATCAACACTCCTATTAACAGATATAGGTAAAATAGTTATAAGATACACACAATAACAGAAATTCAAAAGTATAATATATATGATAAGAAAAAATAAAAATAGTTACACAACCGACATTCGATATCAATCAAATTTGATTATACCCTATATGATTCACACGAAATGTCTCATAAACGAATTACACGTGATTTAGATATTAATATGCCGCCACACTAAAGTTGTTGACAACATCTGTTGGTGCCTAAGCTCGGTGTCGCCATCCATTTGCTTACGCACGGTACTAGATTAGAACTGAAACCACACATAATCTCATGGTCACCAACCAATGACCCAGCTAAAAAACAACGTGAACCATGTAAAAGTCACCATCCATTTTATTTCACAGATGATCATAAGCTAAGTGAGTTATGACGTACTACTACACACATGTATACATCCCCGTTTATTGCATTTTACACACTTGATCCTGAAATTTATCTAGTCAATAAAGTTGCACATAGCTTTGGGGGCCCGGTTTATCAAGTCATATCGTATGTGTCTGTATCAACTACAAATCTGCATCGAGGAAAGCTTTTAACAGAAAAACTAAAAATTGGTCTGATTCCGAAAAAAAAACCGAAAACTAGTTTTCATAAAAACCGGTTTAGGAAAACGTCGGTTTAGAAACCGGTTTGCATTGTTTGTTGTCAACCGGTTTAAACCGGACATTTTCTCTCCCAAAACCGGTTTTACACAAACTGGTTTTTGATTATTTGAGTAAAACCGAAACCGGGTTTTAAACCGGTTCGGTTTAAAGAAAAAACCGAAATGCGTCTCTTTATCGGGCAAGGTGGGTTCCGAAGGTTTACAGGCACTCGTGAATTTTTGTTGCATAATACTGATTTTTATAAAAAGGAATTCGATTTTTTATAAGTGTATCCGACTAAAAAGATTTGTGTTTAGTCTTATTCACTTTTTCTTAAATACACAAGTCAAAATTTTATTTTGGCATCATTCCTATCTACATAATATGCAACAAGATGATGCCGTAGCTGCGCATGTGCATGGATATCCAGAATAAAATTTTCCCGAATCACGATTTTAGCTTATTATGTTCTTTTCGATAATAAATTTACTTGATATCAAGAATTTCGTTTAGCCGCGACTGTTCGTGACTCAAGCCCGCCTGGGTCCGCGTTTATTTGGCCTCATGCCTGTCGGCTCGAGCTCGCTTACACACACCCGCCGGGCTTAAACCCATTTTGCCTGCTGACCGCTCGACTGAATATCCGCTTAATGTCTTTATTATTTGTATTAGTGACATTTAACGCAGGTTCCGCGCATGCACATGGATCTGCACTCAAATAAAATTTTCCGTGAATCATGTATTTTAGTTTACTATGTTTTTTTATAATAAATTTACAGATTTCAAGAATTTCATTTAGCTTCGTCTGCGTTCGGCTCGAGCCTGCTTGGCCTGCCGCCCACCGGCTCAACCCTTTGGCCCGTGCCGCTTGATCGTGACATGTTCGGCTCGGCCCATTTGGACTGCTGCCCATCTCTACTAATATTCAGATAACGTTTTATTATTTGCATTAGTGACATTTAACGCAGAATTATGTTTAAGTTGGTTGTACAATACGCTTAATAATTTGTATTTCTTGTGTGGTGTTTTAATAACTGCATTAATTGTATTTATTGACCAATTAATTAGTTAACTACATTAAATATCTTGACTACATTAATATTGCTTTGTATTTTGTACATTAAGCTTTAAGACTTGTAAGTCTTAAAATTAAGATTGATGAGAAAGATCATTAATAGTGCATTATGTATTGTGTAATAGGCTTTGTATTTTGTAAGTCTTAATTTTAAGACCAGTAGTATAGAAGTAAGTTGAATAAAAGTCAAATATTAAATGAATAAATTATGGCGATTCATTATTCAAAAAAAAAACCCCTAATTTTCACAATTTAAAAAAGAAAAAATTTCTTACAAACGATGAATTGTTAAACGACAAAAAATATATCATCACGACAAAAAATTTCTATCTTTTTCAGTAGACGAACAATTAGATATACTTTCGACTAACTTTTATCTTTTCAATTTTCTATGGGTATTAAATTTTAGATGGTATGAAAACACATGTAATTTGTGATGCGAGTTTTAAAGTTCAAATCACACATCATATGTGATTTTTACAAATCATATGAGATTTTCAAAAATCACATGTGATTTTTCCTATTACAAATCACATTTGATTCTTCATGAAGTAAATTTCAACACACAAAAAAAACTTAAAGAATGTTCGGCGAAAATATATAAAAGTATCCTCAAATGAAAAATGATTTTATGCTCACCATGATAGTGTAATAGTTTTAGAGTAAACTGCAAAATACAACCTTGTGGTTTGTCAATTTGCACACTAAACATCCATGCCAGAAACTTTTGGCACTAATCATCCCTCAGTTAGTAAAAGTAAAAGTTAAACATAATCTTCATTATCTATTAAAAGTCAAGCACACATCTTGATAAAAATCACTCAAACACCCCTCTATTCATTTCATTTTTTTTTCTCATCACCTCCACTACCCAACATCATCTTTTTCTCACTACCTAAATCACTAACCATAAAATTACTTACAAATACTATAAAATACATAAACTCACACAAGACACGTATACCATTCATCATAAAATCACTCCCAATCATCACAAAATTTTGGTGGTTGATAAGGTTTTAAAAGGTACCATTTTGAGGGGTCGTTTAAGTCCTTATTTGATCACTTTGTATCTCATATTGCTTAATATCGTTCCTTTCACTTTTTAGGTCTCGTGAAGGCAAAATGCTGGAATGGCACTTATTTGGACGAAAAGGCGAATATATGAAGAAATGGCCAAAGTCGAAATCGAGGCACTCACAGCTGTCAAGTTAGAAGGCGACGCGCCAAAGCAATTGCGACGCCTTCCGAGGATTTTGTGACTGCCGTAACCCAAAACTCTTATTTTCGCCGACGACGCCCGCTTTAAAAGAGTAGGCCGTCGCCACTCGCACGGCCTAGATTTGATCCGACGACGCCCTAGATCGAAGGGACGGCACACAACCATAAGGTGACGCCACAAGTCGATCAAGTCACAACATGCGCCAAGTAAATCGATATCGTTTTGGCCATAACTTTGCATACGAACTCGGATTAAGGTGGTTCAAAAGCCCACGCGACCGAACGAGAAAATCTACAATTTGTCGAAATGGTCGTGACGCCGTCACTCTATAAGTGTGACGCCGTCACTCTTTGCCTACGTAAAATCGCCTATAAATATAACATTATAACTTCACTTTTTGTAAGCCCTAAACCCTAAGTCCGATTCTGTGGTTTAGGTAGGTGTTTTTCCAAGAACTTAAAGGGTTCCAAACACTCTATAAACATTGTGTGTTGGTTTGTTTGTTAATCCAATCCTATGGTATGTCTTCAATTATCTTAATTGTTGCTTGCTCTTCATTAATTATGCTTGGCTAATTCATCTAGTGTCCGCTATGATTGTGTGAAACTTGTATATAATTAATTAGATCTTATTGATTTCTTAGTGATGCTTGTGTCTATCTTCATCATTAGGTGTGACAACTTCAATAAGTCTAATTGGTTTAGTTTATAATTCTTGCATCCCATCGCTCTTGTTTGATTGGTTGTTTCTTATCTTAATTGTAATTAGCTTAGAGTGCGACTAGGCTATCGTTGTGTTTAATACTTGATAAATCTTTGATAGTTTATGAATGATTTAGTGGATTTCGCTTTACTAAACCAAAGATAACCTTAAAGTTAGTTTATGAATGATTTAGTGGATTTTGTTTACTACACTTAAAGGTGAATTCAAAGAGTTGGGAGAACCGTGATACCCTACAACCTTAGACACACAACGCAACTAGGAATAAGGACGTGACAATTCAACCATCAATAGGACGTGACAATTCAGTAGGTAGAATTGGATAGCTAGCAAGGAGTAATACATCATAAGTAGATACGCTTCACGCATCGGTAGATCCCTTAGTTAGTTAGTATCTTTGGAATAGTTGGCTAGCAACTAATTCCACCTCACCTCCAAACCCCGAGATTCGTACCTTTCCATTCCATAAAATATAAAATACAAAAATAATCATCCTCACCTTTAGACTTAAATCGATATACACTTCACCCTAACGACACTATTCCCCTAGAGAACGATATCAATACCCGTGGCTTACCCTAATTACTACACTACAACGATTAGGTTTAACGCCTGGGGTGTTATAAAACTTGCTCGAAAGAAAAGGAAGTTCCTTTGACCCGAACGACGCGTGTGGCGTTATCAAGTTTTGGCGCGGCTTGGGAATAGTTATTGTTTAGGCTTGATTTCTATCTCGCTTAGGTCTACTCACAAGATTCCTATCAAGTGAGATTTTTCTTTAATTAGCTTCCTTGTAGTCTATCCCCTTCTTGCGCCTTTGTTCGTAAAACTTTTCCATCGACTCTTCCGCTCACCGTTATGGAGAACGCGAATCCACTCTATCCGCAATTAGGTTTTTTCATAAGAAATTATGATATTACCAAAGCGGATTATTCAAGATGGTGGGAAGAAAGTAACCAAGTCCATAAACCTTTCGAGGATTTCACCATTCCATCAAGCCCACAAAATACCTCATCTAGGAAACCTATGCTTCGTTTGAGCCTTCACCTAGGATAGACTTTCGTGAACAACCTCCGTGTTTAGAAACTATTTTTAGTAAGGCCCTTAGGAGAATCGACCAAATTTATGAAAACATTATGGTAAGCAACCAAGCATTAAACCATAAGTTGGATCAATTACTAGAGTTGGTTTCATCACGACCTAAGGAAATAATACATGACGAGCATATAGATGATGTAGATGTGATTGAGGATGAGGTGAAAAGTCTAGACCCACAAGGTACCCCACAAGCCTCACCATCATTTAAGGCATACACACCGCACGTGACTTACCTGTAAGTAGTAGAAGAGACTTTAGGAATCCCAATGGAGGTAGAACATTTGAACCAAACGCAATCGAGAATATAGGTTTGAATACTTGTAGTCTCGCCTTACTCTTAGTTCTAGGGAATTTCATAGTGTTGATGAACCGGAACCTCAATCTTTACTTCCATACTTAAATAAACGAGGAACCGATCCACCCATCAACCAATTTAGTCCGGTAGTTTTAGGATGAAGGAAGCCATTCACACCCCTTCACCTCACGTGGCATATTTCCACCTTAAGGGTGTGTATCGCTACTATCACCCGCACTTAAACTTAAGTGTAGGAAAACCTCCCTTTATCCGTTAAATAAGGGTGAGTCGGCTCGTGACTCGAACAAAAACAAGCGCTTCTTGGGAGGCAACCCATGTGTATTTGTTTTTCATTTTTATTTGTGTGTCGTGTATCTTTTATTGATTGTTTATTCTCATGTTTGAATTTGTAAAATGCTTTATTTTGTCTTTAACCTCGCCTTAATTACATATAAAGGTATTTTACATAGGGATAAGTGTAGGGAGGATTACACACGTTTTCAAAAGAAACGTGAACATGAGAATTACAATTATTTAAAAGATATACATGTGTGTTGTTCGAGTCAAATGCTTGTATCGAGTCATAATGGATGTTTTGTAGGAAATTTTCCAGATTTTAAAGATAAAAATGTTCCAAAATTTTTCCGAAAATCGCAGACCGCTTCGTCAGATAACCGACGTCCAGATCTCAACCTGACGGCCAAGAGGAGCGAAATGACTTCTAACTTTTCTCATTTTCTCGTATACTTATAAATTTTGAAATTTTCCGTGTCTTAATTTTCTAGAAAATCTGCAAACATCCATTCCACAAGCATTATATCTTATTTAAGTCCGGAATTACATCTTGTTGTGATTTTTTGGTTTGTTCGGTTTGATGCGTTGGGTTGTCTGCTTTCTTAAAGTGTGCGTGTTTTATTTATCAAGAAGAAGATACATAAGATTGGAAGGAGCTTTTCACGATACATTCTTCTTGGAAAGGATTTAACCACTACTTCACACACGGATACTACCAAGCTAATCGTGGAGTATTAGTTTCTTCGCTTTTAATTACCTTCCATTATCATAACTTTGATACTTTCGGGAACATTGGGGACAATGTTCGGTTTAAGTGTAGGGAGGAAAATAAACGGAACTTTGAAACTATGCTTATCCTTGACTATTTGCTTTGTCCAATTGTGATTGTGTAATAAACCGTGAGAAAATGTCGGTTAGGGTAATTTTGGCACCAAATTTAAAATTTTTCATGACATATAGGAGTGGGCCATTAGTCTTAACAAAAGCGTCTCATGGATAGGAAGTTGCATGACTAGCACAAAAACCCTTTACCACCCAAATTCCACCAAAATGTGAGGATCGCCCTTAGATTAGTAGGAATTAAAGCATTCATCTTCAATGCTTAGAGTATGAACCGGTAGTATATTAGATTCTAGAACTTGTTTTGTGATGCATTCCGAGATCGCAAGTGAGGCTACACTTGTGTAGTTAGGAATAACTAAATGATAAGAGGCATTAGGATAAACCCTTGTTTGACACATGTAATATAATTACTTCTTCCACATCGGTTGAGTAATTCCCCACACCCTTTATGTTGTACTCATCTTTAGTACACGATACCCTAGTTAACCCCTCGAGCCTATCCTTTTCGCGGTTCTCGTGATGTTTCGGTTTTCCGAATATCAATGAAGAGCATTGTTTACACCCCACCCCAAATATACACCCAAATCGCCTTTAGCCTACCCCTTATGCACTCACTTTTAGTGCAAATGTTTGTTATCACCCCAAACCCTTAGTTCAATTATCTAGTTGCTTGCATAAGTTGCTAAGTCGAGTCATATCCTTTGTATACGCTTTGGGACGATTGGGATTCATGGAAAAGTTAAAGTTTATGAAATGACGGGAAGTGGAATGTTAAATTCAAATTCCCTTTGTTTGCATAATAATGTACCCCAAGTGTTTTGATCTTTTCAAATCGGGTCAATTTAGTGTTAGAGTAATAAAAACTCAAGTGTAGGATATGCCTATAAATCCCTAGTATTTTGATGTTATCATAGAGGATGGTAGAGTAAAGTGTATAAAAAAAAAAAAAAAAATCGAAAAAAAAAAAAAAAAAAAAAAAAAAAAAAAAAAAACATACGGGCTACCATCCTACATCTATCCTTTAAATTTATGTTTATTTATTTCAGCTTATCTAGAGTTTAGAGTGTCGAGCCTCGCTTAGCAACGCCATTCTTCATATGCGCTTAACATAAAGATTTTGACTTACCACCACTAAATAGCCTATCCCACCAAACCCTTATTTCCCTACCGTAAGCCTAACATTACAACCCTTTAAAAGACCTCTTTGATAGTCTTTCCTAGGTGCTACGCCAAAGCGATGGAGGTTTGATCTATTCTCAAGCCTATGGTAATCTATGTACTAGACCGGTTAATGAGTGTTTATCTTCCATTTCCTATATTGTTATATTTCATTTATACACCGAGAGAGATGTGAGTATCCAAACACCCCATGTGAGGTGCTAGTATGTAATTCCGTGCTTGTTATGACTTTTATGGGCTTATATGTGTTGTGGACCGTTTGAATTAATGCTTCATGACCCCTAACTTATAAATTAATTGGCTAAAAGCACATTTGCTTGAGGACAAGCAAATAACAAGTGTAGGGATATTTGATAAGGTTTAAAAGGTACCATTTTGAGGGGTCGTTTAAGTCCTTATTTGATCACTTTTGTATCTGTTATTGCTTAATATCGTTCCTTTTCACTTTTAGGTCTCGTGAAGGCAAATGCTTGGAATGGCACTTATTTGAATGAAAAGGCGAATATATGAAGAAAATGGCCAAAGTCGAAATCGAGGCACTCACGATTCTTTGAAGTTAGAAGCGACGGCGTCAGTGCTAATGCGCGCCGTCCGAGGATTTTTGTGACGGTTCGTAACCCAAAACTCTTATTTTCAAGTGACGACGTCCGCTTTTAAAGAGTAGGCCGTCGCTACTGGGCGGCCTAGATTTGATCCGCACGACGCCCTAGATCGAAGGGACGAGCGTCACAACCATAAGGTGGCCGCCACAAGTCGATCAAGTCACAACATGCGCGCCAAGTAGCCGATCTGTTTTGGCCATAACTTTTGCATACGAACTCGGATTAAGGTGGTTCAAAAGCCCACGTGACGGAACGAGAAAATCTACAATTTGTTTGAAAAATGGTCGTGACGCCGTCACTCTATAAGTGTGACGTCACACTCTTCCGGCTGTAAAAATCCGCTTATAAATATAACATTATAACTTCACTTTTTGTAAGCCCTAAACCCTAAGTCCGATTCTAGGGGTTTAGGTAGGTGTTTTTCCAAAGAACTTAAAGGGTTCCAAACACTCTATAAACATTGTGTGTTGGTTTGTTTGTTAATCCAATCCTATGGTATGTCTTCAATTATCTTAATTGTTGCTTGCTCTTCATTAATTATGCTTGGCTAATTCATCTAGTGTCTGCTTATGATTGTGTGAAACTTGTATATAATTAATTAGATCTTATTGATTTCTTAGTGATGCTTGTGTCTATCTTCATCATTAGGGTGTGACAACTTCAATAAGTCTAATTGGTTTAGTTTATAATTCTTGCATCCTACTGTCTCTTGTTTGATTGGTTGTTTCTTATCTTAATTGTAATTAGCTTAGGAGTGCGACTAGGCTATCGTTGTGTTTAATACTTGATAAATCTTTGATAGTTTATGAATGATTTAGTGGATTTCGTTTACTAAACCAAAGATAACCTTAAAGTTAGTTTATGAATGATTTAGTGGATTTTGTTTACTACACTTAAAGGTGAATTCAAAGAGTTAGGGAGAACCGCATACCCTACAACCTTAGACACACAACGCAACTAGGAATAAGGACGTGACAATTCAACCATCAATAGGACGGACAATTCGGTAGGGTAGAATTGGATAGCTAGCAAGGAGTAATACATCATAAGTAGATACGCTTCACGCATCGGTAGATCCCTTAGTTAGTTAGTATCTTTTGGAATAGTTGGCTAGCAACTAATTCCACCCTCACCTCCAAACCCCGAGATTCGTGACATTTCCATTCCATAAAATATAAAAATACAAAATAATCATCCTCACCTTTAGACTTAAATCGATATACACTTCACCTAACGACACTATTCCCCTAGAGAACGATATCAATACCCGTGGCTTACCCTAATTACTACACTACAACGATTAGGTTCACTGCCTAGGGTGTTATAAAACTTGCTCGAAAGAAAAGGAAGTTCCTTTGACCCCGAACGACGCGTGTAGCGTTATCAGTGGTTGGATTTGTGACCACCATCATTCGCTACCTCCACCAACACCATTCTGCACCATTTGCCACCTTTATCACCTCCACTTCCACCAACTAATATGGTGGCCGTATTTGGAGGTGGAGGTAGCCATAGACGGAACTTGAACATTTTTTTTTGGGCCGAATTTATTTTGGGAAGGCCGAATCGGAGATTTGTTTGTAACCTCAACTAAATTACCCCTAAAACCTATAATATTTATACTAGGTGCAGAAAGTCGGCCACCACATATCCTAGGGATGGTGTTAGTAGATGTGGAAGATGGTGTTGGTAGAGGTGATGAGAAGAAGATTGTGATGGTTTTGGTGTTTTGTAGTGGTTGTGACTGATTTTTTAGTGATATGTATAAATATTTTACGGGTTAAGTATTTTATGATAGTTGAAAGTGATTTAATAGTCTGTAGTTTGGGTATTTTATGGTGGCGGATGTAGTGAAAAAAAGATGATGATGGGTAACGATGATGGTGAAAAGAAGAAGATGAAACGAATAAAAGTGTGTTTGGGAGTGATTTTATCAAGAAGTGTGTTTGACTATTAGTAGATGTCGGAGAAAAATTACACGTTAGTCTCTAAGGATGTATTGTATCTAAATTTTACGAACGAATGGATGATTATTGCTAAAAGTTTGAGACAAATATATTTAGTGTGAAAACTGACAAAACACAAAATTGCAGTTTACTCTAAAAAAATATATCTATAAATTTATCATTAATAGCATCGAAATGAACTCAATATCTATACTACATATAATAAAGAAATGAATCTCTCTCTTCGTGGTCTTAATTTACAAGTTATAATACTTATTATACAATACACAAAGCACAAATAAAATTAAAAAAACCACTACTCATTCATTTAATACAATTAATACACTATTAAAAATACACTTTCATCAAAAAATACAACTACTCAACCACAATTTACAATCTAATGAAGCTACTAAACCAAATACTTAGTAAGTTTACAAGAAAAGAAGCATAGTGTAGAACACTTTAATGCACATAATTTTCGTGACGTGACAAGACAAGAAGCATAACGTACACCACTTTAATGCACATATTAAAAAAATAAAACACCACATTAATGCTATTTAATATAGTCAATTAATATTGGTCAATAAATGTAATTAATATAGTTATTAAAACACCTCTACATAAGAAATACAAATTATCAAGCATATTGTACAACCAAATTAAACACAATTCATGCATTAAATGTCACTAATACAAATAATAAAGCACATTATGTAAATATACAAGCCCGAACGGTAATCAAATAATGGGCTTGAGCCTGAAGAACACTAAAAACGAAATTCTTGATATCCGTAAATTTATTGTCAAAAAAACATAATAAACTAAAATACATGATTCACCAGAAAATTTTATTTCAAAGTACCCGCGCCGATGCAACGCGTGAATACCATGCTAGTTGTCATATATTTGTTTTAAATAATTGTTCTAGTTGTTGCACCATTATGCATTTTTTTAACAAGAAACAAGTGTTTAGTATAAAATTTTATTGAATAACATTAGAGCAAAATATATATTATGCAAGTATAGGTTAGAAATACGCTTTATTTCACAAAAGGTGTAAATTGGCGAGAATATCCTGATCTCATATACTTTTTGGCATCAGCCATTGTCTATCCCGTAAATAATAGCTATGGCAACTCTCCTGACCTAGTAAGGCACCAACTTGACTGAGCACGAGTCAAGACTCGGACCCCTGAGCTCTTATTCCACAAAGTTTTTCTAGTGTGTTTATAGGTTTTACGGAGATGGATAGCTATATGAAACAAATGCTAAAGATGAGATTTAAACTTGGTTCTATTGACTTAAGGTGCTCCAACCATTTATATTAATTAAAAAATTTAGTGATCACATTGAATATGCTTTTAACGTTTGAATTCAACTCTTCTATACACATCAACGCAAAGTTTGTTGAAATAAAATATTTGTTTAGGGGCTAAACTGGTAGTCTTGGTGTACTAATTATTTTTAAAGAAAATTCTTTAATTAGGCCAAAACTCAACCATGGTTCTTTTTTAGTCACTTTCACGTCTCCTTTTCATTTTGGTCATGCTCGACTGCTCAACTCCACTAGATTTCTGCCACCTTTCAACCCACTTGTACCTTTTATTAAAATTTCGTACGACCAAATCGCACCAAATATTAGTTCATCAGACACCTTTTTGTCTTTTAATAAAAGTCAACGCCGACCGACGTACCGCCGACTTATTGCCTACTCAACTTAGTCAAGACTTTTTGCATGGAAAATGTAAAAAGAAGCTTGGGAAATGACACACAATCTAAGCATAAGATTTTGTGTACTTTAATTTTAAATTATTTTTTACTTTTTTTTTTATTTTTTATTTTGTTTTGATAAAAATTAAAAAAAAAAAAAAAAAAAACACACACACAAACACACACAAACACAATCACACTTCAGATTTGTGCTCGATCATCGACTAATCATCTGGGTCGTTTACACACAAGGCAAACACAACCCAGAAACACACCTTAGTGCTCGATCATGGCTGCTAGACAAGTAAGTGTTTTTGTTTTATGTTTTTGTTTATTATTTTGATTATTTTGTTTTTAGGGTTTGCTTATTCTAGGGTTTGCTTATTATGGGTTTGATTTGGTTTTAAATGGCTACTTTATGGTCACTACTGCTTATTTCATCATTTGTTAAAAATATATTGTGGGGGAATGTTTGAGCAAAGATTATTAAAGTTTGTAGGTCACTACTGCTTATTTCGTTTGTGCTTTTTACGGTTTTGATTTTGTTTGTTAGGGCTTTTTTTAAGGTTCATTAGTGCTAACTAAGTTTTAGAAGTTCTTTTTAAGGAAAACTTATCTCTTGCTACAAGCATGATCAAAAGACCATATATTTTTACATTGGTATGAATCAATTCACTAAAAGCTTAAAAAGAACAAGAATTCCCATCAAAAAGATCATATTTCTAAACATAATAGTTCACATTTTTTACATGGGTATGAATCATTTCAACAAAAAAAACAAGAATTTCTAAATTTCTAAACATAATAGATCACATTTTTTTTGGGGGGGTTTGCTTTTGCCCTTTGTAATCTGCTTATTTTTAATGTCTTACTGTCTTAATTGTAAATATAAATTCCCCTTTAAATTTTTTTGGTTTATAGGTGTATTCTGCCAAGGTTAGTACGAGAACGAAGTTGCAATTCCTGAAAACAATAAAGCAAACGTTGAGCTCGAACCAGATTATGGTGAGTGTCTTAACCTTTTTAAGAGTACGCTTTTGGCCAATGGTTAAACTTAAAATCATGACCATGAAAATCACTTGTCGATTATTTATTGCAACATCAACGACAAGTGGAAAATCATGATATAAATACTCAATCGTATTTCGATATTGGGCAAAAGTTTTACAATTTGGTCGGCAGAAATGTGCTTGATATTAGGATTTTGATTTGGTGACATTTCCATGGGTCATTTTAAGGGTCGTGAATCTGCTTTTGCTAAGCGTATGTTACTTTTTCTTAAAGAAAGGCGACATGCCAAAATAACTAACATAAAGACCGAGCAGCTTTTACTGATTCTCAATGATCCCTACGCGTTTTCTGAGCTTTCGAATGATGATGTTGTACGCCTTTGCCTTTTGATAATTTTAGAGAATATTTTCATGGGCAAACAGGAAAGAACTGTCATTCCCGACGAGATTATGTGTTTAGTAGATGACTTGTATGCTTGAAATTCAATTCCATGGGGCGAGTATATTTGGGTTGAGTTTCACTACAGGGTATACAATGTGGTTTTGTAGGTTAGAGACAGACATTTGGCTGAAATTACTACCAAGGGAAAATGATACATCGCCCCATATACTCTTTGTGGATTTGTGTTTGCTCTCAAGGTTAGTATAATTATGATAATGAGTATTTAAATAGTTTAGCACTAATAAGCTGATGTTTATAACTTTGTATTGTATAATTTTTGCAGATTTGGCTTTTGGAAACCCTCCCCAATTCTACAAACTGGTGGTTTAAAGATGATAGTGTGATCCCTAGAGCACTTGCATGGGATGATGGGCAGAAGTTTGATAAGACAGATTACGATTTTCTTTTCTCTGGTAATCAGATTGTTCGCCTCCTGCCTACAGGTGATAATGTACGCTTTTACAAGAATTCAATAGGTTTATTATATTGTATCCTATAGCATCAGTTGGTGGATAATAAATTTTTTTATACACAGATGTTGAGAAAAATAAGCTTTGGTGGATTTCAAGTATAGACTACATCAGGAAGTTTCAACCACCAGGGTCTTTGAATGATGAACCACATAGTCCGAACCCCACGATACACCACATACTCCACCCACAATACCACAACAGATAGTACATCACCAACGGGTGAAGATGACAAGACGCAAAGATCTTCTCTCAAGTGCGTCTCGAGTTCATCGATCGACACATATCCGCATGCAGTGCGTGGGTATGTGGATGAAGTCATGCCTCATATTGATGCACGATGCCATCTTGCGTAAGCCTTGATGGTCAAGTGTATAGTATGCAACAATGATTCATGGACTTCGTGAAATGCTCAAACAATTGAAGCCGATGTTGTTAGTGAATTGCCGAATATGGATGACATGCCTCCTAGATCAACCCTAGTATCTCGGATGGCTAGTATGCAAAAGCGATTTTCCAACTCGAAAAGTTTATCCCGAATTTCAAGATCGATCGTGTTAGCGGCGGATTGGTGATCCACCGACTTTCAAGAGTCATCCGCTGAAAAGGTTTTATTACTTTTTAACCTTTTGAAACATTTATTTGTTTTTTTATATGTTTTATATAAAATTGTTAGTGGTTGACTTGTGAGTAACACATTAGGATAGGTATGTCATTAGTACACTAGCATTTATGACACTAGTGAGAGTGTAGTATTTAGGGGTGAGCATGGGGCGGGGTGGGGCGGTTTTATGGTAAAACCAAAAACCGAACCGTATAATTCGGTTTTTAAAAACTACAAACCGTTTGGTTTCGGTTTTTTCGGATTCGGTTTTTGACATTGAATCGGTTTGATTTCGGTTTTATTCGGTTTTTTCTAACTTGAAAACAAGCATATTTTAATCTTATATAAAGTTTACGATTCCAAGTTTCAAGCAAACATATTTAAACCAATTATCAATAATAGCATATTATCTAACAATCCAAAGCTTCGAAAAAACGTACAAAACAGCCAAACATCAATCTAAAATATAAAATGCACGTCTTTGCGGCTTTGCACTTTTCGTTCGCTCACGAGAATTGTAGGGTAAATTTTCAAAGAACACTATTGTTCAAAAACAAAGATATAATATATCTATAAATAAAACAATTTTCAATATATAGATAATTAACAACACAATTTTTTAATAGATAAAGTTGGATACTCAAATCTTTAAAATTAAATAGCAAATCTCTTATATAAATTAAATTATATAAAAACATATGTAAAGGTGGGGCGGGGTTCAGTTTTTCTTAAGAAACCAAAAACCGTCCCAAACATTCGGTTTTTATAAAATTCAAAACCACCACCGGTTTGTCAAATGGGGCGGTTTTTTCGGTTCGACTTTTTCGGGTTTTTCGGTTTCGATTCAGTTTTTCGGTTTTTTTGCTCACCCCTAGTAGTATTTAAAGACTTCTTTAGTTAATTATTATGACACTACTTGTTACTCAACTCATTTCCACCTCCCCATTATTTCATTTAAGTTCTAATTTCCTTTTTTGTAAACAAATGTCTGACAACATACCTTTTGAAATTCAAATGCAAATCATTAACAAACTTCCTGTCAAATCTTTACTTCAGTTTAGAACCGTTTCAAAGACATGGAAGTCTGTTATTGATAGCTCCAACTTCGTTGTCAGTTTTGGTGTTCGCCCGTGTCAGCCCTGTTCATTCCTTGTAGGGTATAAGAAGGATTTTGTTGAGACAAAATTTATATGTTTTATTGACCAAAATGGTAATTTGTCCCAATAACGTAGCTTTCTTCCAACTCTTCCTCACGTAATTCGCCATACAAATCTAAGATATTTGAATCTTATCCCAATTGGCAACTCTCACGGATTGATATGTTTTTCTGATGCTTTTAAGATGGCTGTTCTTTGGAACCCATCAATAAGAAAATCAGTTGCTATAGTACTCCCTTTTTGGTCAAGTCAATATGAGTCTCATAAAGTTACAGTGGGTTTTGGTGTGAATCCTGACACTTTTGACCCTACCATTATTAGGATTTCCTATCCGGTTCATGGACATGGACCGTTAAATGTTTTAGTATTTACATTGAGCTCCCATCGATGGACAAAATTAGAAACGAACATCTTCCTCGTCAATCAATCGACTTAAACGGTCAAGTCGGTGGTTATTGGTAATTTTATATATTGGGCTGCTTCGAAGGATTTTTGGTGTTGATGGTGTTACTTCTCATAAACGTTATATGATTGTGTCCTTTGATTTGGTTAACTATAAATTTTCTGTCATAGATATACCTGACAGCTTACAAGTTCGGCTTCCCGTACCTTTCTATATTTCAAACCTAAGAGAGTCTCTTATTATTTTTGGGAACATGGTAGGGGATGAGTGGCACACGTTCTGTATATGGGAGCTAACGTTGGGTCCTTTTAACCAACTACAATCCGTTAAAACACTATTTAACATTTTCACTCCCCAGTTATTAAAATTACTTGGATTTACGAATAGCGGATATCCGGTTTTTGAAGCTGGTAAGCCCTATCAAATGGATCACACAGTTGAAGTCTTCCAAGTTTGGTCACAAGAACTTATTAATCTTGGTGTCGAAGCAGATGCAGGGTCCTTTATCATGAGCTCCTTCAACGAATCACTTCTTCTGCTTACTCATCCAGATTGTTCTGTATATTAGTATATCAGATAGACTTTAGTATGGTTGTTAGATAGTTGTTCTGTGTTAAGATAGTTGTTTGTAAGACTGTGTTGTTTGTAAGTTTCTGTAAGTTTTATGTATAATAGAACTAATTTAACTTATCTGCTTTTTTCTTTGTGTGTTTTTGTTTTCTTTTGTTTTTTGTTTCTTTATTTAGTCACCTTAATTAGTAAACCAATTATTTAACATTACTATATTTTACAGACATCATCTAAAAATGAAGAGAATATGGATGTGCATCGTGATTCAAAGGTTTGTTGTTTACAATAGTATTTGTATCATATAATATATGGTTTACGTATGTTAATTGCTTTCAAGAATAGTATTTTTTTTCTTTTTTGTAGTCAACTGGCATGAATTTTACCGATGTTGTATATTTGCAGGAAGATTTGTCCACACAAGAGGTTCAAGAAGTAATAGGAAACCTCTTTGGCTCACCTCCGATAGATTGTCAGGTAATATATAACATGTTATTTTGTTTATTTTATGAGTTAACCCATACCTAAGATTTGCCCTTTTTACACGCTCATTTTATCAGGACGATAAACTATTTGAGGTTGCGAAGGATCAACAACATGTCCCAATGAAGGAAATAATCAGTGATCAACAACACTCACCGTCTCCTTCTTATACGGTAAATATACGTTGAAGAGATTAATCAATTCAAATTTTAACCAACTCACTCGTCACGCAATGTTAACTGTTTTTCAGGATCTTCCTGTGATGAATGATGATCAACATGTTCCAATGAAGGAAGAAGTGATAAATGATTAACAATACCCAGAGTCTCCTTTTAATACGGTAAATATAGTTGAAAAGGTTAATTTAATCATTTTATAAACCAATACGCACATTCAATCAATTTTAACTCTTTTTTCAGGACTTGCTGTCTTTTGATGATGAGCAACATGTGCCCGTGATGAATGATGAGGAGGCACGAGACCCTAATCAAGATGTTCCAATGAAGGTACGAGACCCTGATCAAGAAGTTCCGATGAAGGAGCTAAAGAGTGAGCAAAAGTTAGAGTCTGGTATCAGTGAGTTAATACACGATAAACATGTAATCTAATTAAAAATATAACTGTCATGGACATTCACGCAATTCGACTGTTATTCCTTTCAGTCCGGTAAACCCATTCCAGTGAAGGTAGGAGACATTGAGGAAGATGTTCCTATGAACTGCATGACGACTGAGCAAATGTTAGAGTCTGATTTCAGTCCGGTAAATACACGCGAAACATGTAATCTAATTAAATTTTAACCGTCATGAAAATTCATGCAATTCGAATTTTATTCTTTTTTCAGGTAATTACCAGCCCTGTTAATGTCATGGGTTTTAAGAATTTCAACTCTGATGAAAATAAGGTCACAACTGTACGAGTCCCTTTTCAACGGGAAAAGAAGTTGAGCAAGGTCTTCCATTCCCCATATATGCAGCAACCAGAAACTACTACAAGAGTTTTAAGAAAGCGTCAAAAGAGACATGTTAAACTTGATATTCCCAAGGTCATTGGACCTAATGGGAAAGAAATCTCACTCCGACCTTGGAAAGAGGTATTTAGTATCATATTTTTGTTCTTCTTAATGTTAATTGCAATTAGTTAGGTTATTTGTTTTAATTTATTATTAAATGTTTTGCATATGACAATGATGAGTCTCAAACGTAATTTAACTCGACAAAGTATAGAGCCTTTGTCCACCCAATCATACAGCTTGTGGATTGACAACAAAAGAAGATTAAGAAGGAAGACCAACAGCTTATTTCACTTCCCATGGGCGGTAGGTACGATCGCTAATCTTCAATTGCGCTAGGATTATTGGCGGGGGACGCCAAGAGCGCGGTTGGCTATGTGATTCGGTATGTAACTATTGCAACCCAATAACATATGTGTAGAGATATCAGTTGATCATAGCTAACGCTTTTTTTTATCTATTTTAAATGACAAAGATATTGGATTATGGGTTGATTTAATGATGCATTTTAGACCCGCAAATGTTGATTGGGTCATGGTTAGCCCATTCTTTGCTCCCGGATCATTGACGGCGAATGCCGGTATACTATGCCGATAGGGTGACCGATGGTATCCCGTGGTTTCGTGAAGGTGTTGAAAAGGTGTGTATTTTAGTTCTCAGATTTTTGTAGAATTTAGGCTGTTTGGGATTTGCTTTTAGTTGTTAAGAATTAAGACTTAGAGCTTTTGTAGGTTTTAGGCTGTTTGGGATTTGCTTGTAGTTTTAAGGCTGTTTATGAATGGTTATCTTTACTACTTTTGTATCCTTTATACAACAACAATAGCTCTTATGGTATAAGCAACATAGAAGGTGGTTAACAAATGCATGTATAAAATTGGTAAAACAAAAGCTCTTACAATTGGTAAAAAAAAGCTCTTACAGGTCAGTTAGTTGATAACAAAGAGTTATGCATGTATGAAGTTGGTAAAAAAAGCTCTTACAGATGGGTATGAATTTAAGGTAAGAAAAATTGATAAAAAAAGGTACGATGTAAATTGGTAAAAAAGCTCTTACAGATTGGTTATCTTTACTACTTTTGTAGGTGTTTTTTCCCATTTGTCAACCTGATGTAAACTGGTGCTTGGGTGAATTCTCTAGTAGCACTGGTGTTATAACGCTGTACGATAGCCTTGGGAGCAGGCAGGTTGAAGACCGTCCTTGGTGGATAAATATGATGCGACGTTTTCAAACTCAACTACCCATTTATCTGGAAGAGAGTGAGGTGATGGCGAGGAAGAATATAGATCCCAATTCCTACTTCGTTTCCTTTCGGTATGCAGAAAATGTCCCTAGACAAGGTGGGAGGTATGGGGATTGTGGTGTTTAGGTCATTATATTTCTATAAAGGTTGGCTAATTACATTCCACTCAACTTCAAAGACCCGCCAAGTCGCACGGCATATCGTGAGCATTTGTCCAATTTTTCTCGAAATACAAGATTCAGCTCCTAAATCCTAAATGAATGGCTGCTAAACATTTTAATTTGTGTGGGTTTCTGGTGAAAACTTAAAACATTTGGCTGTTGCATTTTTGCATTTGTGTAATTGGTGAAACTTAAAACATCCTGTATCTTATAGGCATTGGTGAAACATCTCATTACCTATGTATCTTGTAGATTATCTAAACAGTTCTATTCCGCATGTGTAATGGTTCAACAATTGTGTTGAAAACTTTATTTTTTTCTTCTTATTTCGATACATTACGTGTGGCGTTTACTCAAGATACGTGCGGAATAGAACCGTAGTTGAACAAGATCAAGATACGTGTTTTGGTAGATCTTTATCAAGTTCTAAACTTTTAAGTGCAATGGTTAAAATTTGAATGTTGAAACTAGGGAATAAGATCTTGTATACAGTCGACTAGTAAGTCGCCGACCACTCGACCAAGAGGTTAGGCGGATGGTATATTTAATGTGATAGGGTAGATGATAATCACATATAAATATGACCCCATAGCATAGGGAATTCTCATCCAAAATTGTCTCAAACTTTTTAGTTGTCAAACTCGCCACCACCAAATGGATTCACCACCAAATGATGAATGGGAACAACTACTTGATATAGATGACTCTGATCTCCGACTATCTACTACGACTCAGAACATGGTCTCATATGGAAGCCTTAATGTTGATAAGTTTGTTAGGAAAATACCGGTCCCGCAGTAAAATCATGGATATTCGGGGTGGATGATGGTTCGATGATGACACAGAGTATATTAGGAAAGTTGTTTATGACGAGGGCGAGGATTACGATTTTAAAAGTGGTCCATGGTTCGCGGTTGAGTTTATGCAAGTTGATGGCGGGATATTGGTTGGTTGTTTTGTGATATCAAAAATTTTTGCAAGAAAGGGAAAGTTGAGAAGGTTGTCGATAATTAAGTCATGTACTTCGAATGTGTTGGGTGATCTAACAAAGAACATTGAAAGACGTTTGTGTTTAATCTCGGTACAATTCATCACAAAGTCTTTACGGATGAGAAGCTTGTAAAGGCGATTACTGTTGGGGCTGTTTTGATACTTCAAAATGTTTCAGTATTTTCTCCCAATGAATCTAGCCATTATCTTAACATTACAATAAAAAATTTGGTTAAGGTTTTCCCTAAGGATACACTTCTTGAAGATAGCAGTGGTGTTGGTGTTAGTGGAAGTTTAACTTGTGTTTAAGCAGTGGTGTTAGTGCTTTATTTATTTTAATTTTACTGTACTTGTTTTAATTATCTATCTTTTATCGATTTCCTAATGTAATTCGTACGATTTAATGTTTTAATGTTTATCGATCATCGAATTTAATTTGCATCTTTAGTGTATTTTACTTTATGTCACTCAATTACAATGGAAACGTACACCGTTGGTTGAGCATTTGACGGTCGAGCGCCGTCGGTTGAGCGTTGACTTTTTAAATGTGAATTAATGTTGTATATTAAATTTTAACTAAACACACCTAACTACATTTACTCTTAATTAAATACTCTAACTACCATTTCATATTTATTAAACACATTTATTAAACACACATAATTATTTTCTTTTCCAAAGCAAAAAGTACCGATGGTCGAGCAGCCCCAGTCGAGCGCCGTCAGTCGAGCGCCGTCAGTCGAGCGTTGAATTTTTTTAAGTGAATTAATATAGGGTAGGTAGTATTAATGGTGTATATTTAATGTGATGTACTCCTAATTACCATTTCACATTTATTAAACACTCCTAATTATTTTCTTTTCCAATGCAAAGGTACCGATGGTCGAGCAATTTCAATGAAAGCACATGAAAGCATTGACTTTTAAATATGAATTAATATAGGGTAGGTGGTTTTAATGTGGTGCATTCATTAAACACACCTAAATAAATATTAAATTATATTCATTTTTCCAAAATAACATTTTCTTTTCCGTTGAATTTCCCGCCAATACTTCCCGCCCAAACTTCCCGCCAAATTTTCCCGCCAATATTTTCCGCCAAATATTTCCCGCCAAAATAATATACTATATATACATACACAAATTCAAAAGAACAAACATACAAACTGTTATCATGAAGATGGCTGAATATGACGCTTTTCCATGTCCTTGTGGAGAAGGAAATGTAGTTTTGCGACAATCACATCAGCGTCACAGCCTTGGCCAACTATACTATTCATGTCCTTTATCGAAGGTGAACAATTATAAGTGTTTGTTATTTGTGTAATATATTAAGTATATGTTCTTAAAAATAATTTTGTCTATTCTTTAACAGCCTGGGACAGAAGATCATGGATGTAAAATTATTTTATGGAAAGAGGAATGTATCCGTCTACTTATCGGTTCTCCGGAAGTTTCATCGCCTTCAACTTATATGACAGGATCCTCCACACCACCAAGATATTGTCCAGGAACCTCAAACCAATTTCTGGAAATGCAGGTTGCTCAAACTGCAAGTTGTTGACTAATAAGATAAAAGTATTGGAGACAACAATAAAAATGATGAATGATCCAGCAAACCACACATATCAATCAACTGCACTACTTCACGAGCTTTATAATGATTTGGGAAAATTACAGATCGAGTAGTTTGTATGGTTTAATATAGTAATATTATGTTTTATCGCTTTGTAATATAATTTGTACGCTTTTAATTTCTTATCGCTTTGTAAGTATTTTACCTTTTTCAATGTTTATCACACAAAAAATAACCAAGATAATAATGTAAAAAAAAAAAAAAAAAAAAAAAAAAAAAAAAGAAAAACGATTCCACAATATATTAAAACACCTATATATATTAAATCTTAACTAAATAAAGTTTCTAACTACCCTATTTAATGTGATGTACTTCTAATTAAATACTCTAACTACCATTTCATATTTATTAAACACACCTAATTATTTTCTTTTTCAACGCAAAAAGTACCGGTGGTCGAGCGAAATCCGGTCCATGTAGCTCGGTCGAATTGAATTTTTATTGTGAATTAATTTAGGTAGGTAGTATTAATGGTGTATATTTAATGTGATGTACTCCTAATTAAATACTTTAACCACCATTTCATATTTATTAAACACACCTAATCATTTTCTTTTCCAAAGCAAAAAGTACCGGTGGTCAGTAGTGTAGTCAATGAATGTTGAATTTTTATTGTGAATTAATTTAGGGTAGGTAGTATTAATGGGGTATATTTAATGTGATGTACTTCTAATTAAATACTCTAACTACCATTTCATATTTATTAAACATATTTATTAAACACACCTAATTATTTTCTTTTCCAAAGCAAAAAGTCCCGTTGGTCGAAACCTCCAATGAAGCCAACAATGAAATGTTGAATTTTTAAAGTTAATATTGTATATATAAATTGCCTTTTATTTCCATTGGAATATATAGTCAATAAATAAATATGAGTATTTCTGATAATAAATTCCAAGTATATCTTATTTTTGAAGATGGATCCAGTTACGGTGTTTCACTAAGCAAAGATATTACATACGATGGGTTAGTTTCATTCGTTGAAAAAAAGTTTAAACTTAAAACGACACGCTTTAAGTTTTTCTTACAAAATGCCACACGGGTCCGCCCACATAGTTGATGATGACGATGTAGCATTTTTCGTTAATGAAGCCTCGTGAGACCGAGGGTGCCTTACCAAACTTTTAATTAAAATGGTTGTCAAAATGTAAAGGTAAATCCATGCTCTTCCAACTCTTTAGATTTCGACCTTAATGATTCATTATTTCATGATGATTTTGAACCATATGCTTTTTATAATAATTCTCAAATACCACAAAATGAATTTATCAATACGTCTCTATCAAAAAATGAACCTTTTGATATTGATTATCAAATACAACAAAATGGATTTGTCAATATGTCTACTCTACCAAAAAAATGAACCTTTTGATAATTTTGGGCTTACATTTCCTTCAAATGATCAACTCGTACATAAATGGGAAACAAATACATTCGAGTATATGCCGAAACAAATACATTCGAGTATATGCCTTGTCCACCCGATCCCTCGATGCCTAATATCAAGATCCCGAAGAACATAAGATACAACAACAATAGCTCTTGTGTCCTTTATATGGGTCAGGAATTTGATAACAAAGACTTATGCATGTATGAAATTGGTAAAAAAAGCTCTTACAGATGGGTATGAATTTAAGGTTAGAAAATCTGATAAAAGAAGGTACGATGTAATTTGTAAGAATAAAGATTATGAATGGAAAATAGTGTCGTCTAAGATGAAAAATAGTGTTAAATGGCAATTAGGCAAAGTTTACGATGTCCACACTTGTCCCAAAACACAATTTTTTCCTAATCACCGTAATGCAACGAAATTTTTTGGACGTTTTCTCTCGAAATTGAGAGATCTGAGTCGAATCTACATTCAAGGACATAAAAGAAGATATTGCTCAAGAATTCAAAATAGACATTTCTTATAAAAAGAATGGGTGGAAAAACCGAGCATTGGAGATGCTCGGTGGTGATCCTACTGAATCGTTTCACCAATTGCCGTATTATTGTCATAATCTAAAGTTGGCAAATGACTGATGGTGAATCATATTGACACCGATAATGAAGGACACTTTAAGATGTGTTTTATCGCCTTTGGTGTTTTGGTAAGTATGTGTATATTGTTTATGCGTTAAAGCACAATTTTTATATATATTTGTGGTATTCTATTAATGTACAACTAATATTTTGTAAAATCAAACAGATTCAATGTTTCTTAAACCACTTGCGACCATTGCTAATAATTGATGGAGTACATCTTAAAGGGAAGTACCTTGGAACAAATTTGCTTGCCGTTGGAATGGATGGTAATAATCAAATTGTACCAATTGCTGGTGTGTTTCTCAAGGTGAGACGGGAAATCGTGGTCATGGTTTTGTCGGTTGAAAGAATGCATGGGGAAGTTCCAGTTTGGCTATCATATCTGATAGACATTATACAATTGGACTAGCGTGTAAAATAGTCTTCCCAAATTCATTTCATGGGTATTGTTATAGGCATCTAATGATGAATTGCGGTTTAAACAATAGTAGAAAGCTCAGGAGTTTGTATTGGAAGACATGCATAGCTTACACTAAGGAGGATTTTCATGCGGCACTTTATGCTATTGATGCATTTAGACCAGGTGTTGAGAAGAAACTTCGTGAAGCTGGCTTTGAGAGATGGTCTAGGGCATCTTGTCTCGCTAGACGGTACAACTATATGACGTCCAACAAAGGCAGTCGGTAAATTCACTTACAAGAGATGTCAGAAAAGTACCGATTACAATGCTAATGGAGTGGTATCGAGAGCTTTTACAAAAGTGGTATTGTGATAAATGAGAAAAATATGAAGGTAAATATTATTTTTAGTAAGTATTTATTTATTTATTTATTTTATAATTTGTTTTTTAAATTATATCGGCATTTGCTTTTTAGATGCACCCGCGGGGAAACTTAGTGATTGGTGTGCTGCAAAAGTAAAAGATAGAATGTTAAAAAGCGCAACTTGGATTGTAAGAGGCATTGAAGCAGCAAAACTTTATCAGGTGGATGATGGTCGAAGACAACATATAGTCAATCTAACCAATGGGACATGTAGTTGTTGTAAATGGCTATTTTCAGGTTTACCGTGTGGTCATGCGTTAGCGGTTGCTAGATTTCTTAAATTGCCGGATTGTAATCATTTGGCTTGGGATTGGTTTAAGAAAACCACGCTCAAAGCTACATACCAAGGATTGGTTTATCCTATAGGGGAACTCTCGAGTTGGGAGAAACCTCATGGCCTGCAAAAAGTGAAGCCACCTAGAGCAGTGAAGACCCAATTGGGAAGACCAAAAAACAAAGATCGTGGGAAGCTCAAGTAGCGGACATTGTTGGACACACGCGACGATCATGCATGGAATCATTACCAAAGAAAAAGGTCATATATTGAATAATATTTGCATTGAAATGTATAATCTAGTTAACTATCCAAATCTATAATCTTATTAACTTTGATTTAAATTTACAGGAATATGTGGGAAGCTCAAGTAGCGGACAACCGTCAAAGGCGTTTCAATATCATCCGGATTTGTCTGATAACGAAACCGAACATAATTTTTCTAATAACAAAACCTCTATTGGTACAACTGATGACGATGAAATGGATTGGAGCATGGAACCATACAACTTGGATGAACCATAATTGATGAAAATTAGTGACAATACTATGTATGTTTTGAATCCGGACTGCTACCTTGCTACTGAATGAAATGTTTTGTTGTAATAAACTATGTACGAAAAACATTCAGGACTGCTACTTTGCAATTGAAATTAAATGTTATGTTTTTATGAACTAAGTATCTTTGTGATTCGGACTTTATTAGTAAAAGCATGGTAAGGAAGGAAACTATGAACCTACATTCACTAGAAATAAAAGTGGGTATACATAAACCCAAAAGTTATCCAGAGGAAATACAAAATGTTTGGGTATACATAACACCAGAATTACATGCTACTTAATGACAATTCTATCCCCATTAGTGGTTACAAAGTGGGTATACATAAACCCAAAGTTATCCGGAGGAAATACAAAATGTTGGGTAAACATAACCCGCCATCTGAAGTCTTTTCCTGGTGATTCCATCAACTGCTCATGTTTACAAATTGTTTTCCAAGATCACATACAAATGTTTACTTTGTCCAGACAATCAACCAAATGTTTAGACAACGAATTGTTTTGTGGAACACGCCTTACAAGATTCAAGCAACATGTATCTTATGCTTGAAATAAAACTTGAGCATCCTCTCGCGATATGCTAAGGCAGTTTGAATAGGATTTTCAACATCCAACAGCTTTCCATTTCCTAACCTGTAAACGTACAAAAAGTTAACAAAGGAAAACTATATAACAAAAAATCAAATAATTTTACAGCGATGAAAAGACAAAAAGCCTATACAAGCAACCCATCTACCATGCAATCAAACAAATTTTAACTAATTTTTTGCACATAATAGTGAGGCTCGGATCTGTATAAATCAATAATTTCAAAAACATCAGGATATAACCGCCATGGCTGCAATAGTATAAAATATAGAATTGCCACGCCAAGACACGGAAAATCACATCATTTGATTGATATCATACAGCCTCTATCACAGTAAGACACTTATGAAAAAAATAGAGTTTACACATGTAAAGGAGTTGGTTAAAAAAGTTATATGTCAATATGTTATAAGCAAGCAAGTGGAGACAACTTAGTACTTTGGGCGCCCACTGAAATCCCATTGCCATGTTCATTTAAATGGTCGCAAAGATTTGCACCAAACCCATTAGGAATTAGAAATTCGTGTATTAAAGAGTCGGTCACCTCAAGTATATGTAATCGTTAGAAAGCTCGTAGTCGTAGTTATTTTAAGTTAAGTAGTATTTAGTTTTGTAACACCGTGGAGGACGGACGGGTCTTTACCCATGTATGCCCGATCCACACCCGATGTGTGGCGTTTATTGTAAGATTATAAATACTCTCTACCTTCCAAGGTAGAGAGTTGGAGCTCATAATAAGATCTTTCTTTCTCTCACTAAGTTCCCTAAACCTCTAACTTTCTCTCTAGAACTTACCTTTATACGCCCACTTTGTGTTATGGTTTGATGTGTATGTGAAATCCAATATCCAACAATTGGTATCAAGAGCCATGGTTAGATCATATCTTACATATGTTTGGATTTCTAGTGGTTTTTAGGTGGTTTTTGAGTTTGAAAAAGTTTAGTGGTTTTTGCATCATTTGGTTGATTTCTAGTGTTAAAGTTTGGATTTTGATAGTACTTTTGTGTTTAGTATCATCTCAAGTGTTTAGGTTTTGATTTAGAAGGTTTGAATCATAGTGGTTGGGTTGTTTTGGATTGAAAAGTGGTGTTTATGTGTTTTCATGCTAGCGACTGAGCCACGGAAAAGTTTTCTTGGTAGCGACTTGCTTTACAATTTGGTAGCGAGTTGTAGTTTAAAGTCGTGGCGAGTTAGGGTTAGCGACTTGTCTAGTGAGACAAGCCGACAAACAAAGACGATTAGTGGATTCCCACTCACGAGTAGCGACTTGGTTTAAGTTAGCGACTTGTACTTTATATTGTTAGCGACTTGGTGTTAGCGAGTTGGTACCTAGCGAGTTGCTATTTAGTGACTTGAATATTTAGCGACTTGGTGCTTAGCTAATTGTCGCCAAAATTTTGTTAACGACTTGGTTTGTAGCGAGTTGTTATATAGCGACTGGAACTCTAGCGACTTAGCACTTAGCGACTTGGTTCACCGTTTTTCCCTAGCGACTTGGGTGATTTCCTTTGAATACGGTTTTCTTGATTCAAAGAAATCCGTGAAAGAATCTATTTCCGGTTTAATCATAGAGTTTTAAAATCCCGCTTAACTGTTAACATGTCTTCCAACGTTCCTACAATCATTTCCACTCGCTGTCGAGGACGCCTCAAGCACCGGCTGTGATACTCGCCCACCGATGCTTGATAGAACCGACTACGACTCTTGGGCTCAACGAATCGATTGTACTTGTCTTGGGAAAGAAAATGGAGTCAACATTCTCAAATCCATTGATGAAGGACCATATCGGGTTGAGACGACTAGAGACTTAATTGATTCACCGAAGATGGAACAATGATCTATGGAATTGATAGACCAAAGACATATGATGAGCTCGATGATAAGGAGAAAAGAGATTCGATGTCGATATCGTGGCTTCTAACATCGTACTTCAAGGTCTTCCAAAAGATATCTACAAGTCGATCAATCACAACACGAAGCAAAGGCAATATGGGATAATGTCAAGATGCTTCTCTCGTGTTCAATTAACTATGGAAGAGAGAATCACAACTCTATGATGAATTTGAACACTTCAAGATGAAACCGGATGAGAGTGTTTATGAGTACTATATGAGATTCCACAAGCTTGTTAATGATATGAGGAACATCGTAATGACTATGCCTAACATTCAATTTGAACTCAAAATTTGTGAACAACATAAACCCGAATGGCACAAGTTTGTCACTCGTGAAGCTCACTAAAGGATTGAAGAATACAAACTATGAGCAACTCTATGCCTTCCTCCTTCGTAATGAGAGACATGCTATGTTTGAAAAAGGATTCTTAATCGGTTCAAAACCAACCGGGAGAGACAAGCTCTTCAAATGACTCAACCGCCTTCTACTCAAACATCGGAATCACAACCAAAGCCTCACAAGTCATACCCATGGGTAATGGTAATCACAAACTCATTCCTAATCCTATGTTCAAACAAGTCGATGTCGATGCACACGTGGAAACTTCATTAATCAACTAGCTCTTCCGATTAGTCAAAACATGAACTCTCTTCCACACACCAACAATAATCTCGAACTGCCCAATTTAC
The DNA here is from genome assembly GCA_022545495.1 of Chrysanthemum lavandulifolium. Lineage (NCBI taxonomy): Eukaryota > Viridiplantae > Streptophyta > Magnoliopsida > Asterales > Asteraceae > Chrysanthemum > Chrysanthemum lavandulifolium. The sequence goes on along the minus strand of JAHFWF010000161.1, from coordinate 897 downwards.
ATAATCAAGCCACCGCCGAGATGGGAAGGTTATGGTGCGACCCGGTTCAAGAACGACAAGACGAACAAGCAAGAGGTGGAGCCGGTAGAGGTTATGTCGCAAATCGAATAGAGGAAGGAATGGAAATCGTGGTCAAGCAAAGCCAATCAAATGTTACAATTGTGGAGGTGAGGACACATTGCAAGGAACCCGACATCACCAAAATGCCCTCGTAATGCAGAGTACTTGAGGATAAGATGTTGCTTGTGCAAGCTCGTGGATAATGGTGCGACTTTGGATGAAGAGGAGTTGTTGTTCTTGGTCGAGGAAATGCTAAGACATATGATGCAAATGTGGATGAGCAACCAATTCGGAGATAGGCCATAATCATCGAATGCCTTTCAAGTAGTCGATTGTGATGCATACGACTGATGTTGATGAAGAACCCATCGCACAAACCATCTTCATGGCTAGCATTTCTCCAATGGTCTCTCCTAAAGTTTCTTCATTTCCACAAGCTAGTCCATCCAAAGACAAACTCATTTCGAGGTATTAAAATTATACGATGAAGTTGATGAGCAAAAGATACATAACGGTACAATCAATCGTAATTATTGAGTCGATATTGAAAATATGGGTAATATCAATGCCGTCCCATATGATCAATATGTGAAACAAAGTGAAAGTGAGATTGTACCAAGTAATGCATCTTCGCAATCAACAATGATTATGTTTTGATGAATTTATCGCATGTGCCTCGATGATTCCGTAATTTCAACTAAATGCCTATAAAGAACGTGTTGCTATTTATGAACAACGTGCAAAATTTGAGTTGACCACCGTGAGCGAGAAATGGATGACCAAATGCGCATAACTATTAGAAAAGTAGGTTTAAAGAAGAAATATTAAAACAAGAGT